>BQNB010021617.1:0-47201 GCA_026074375.1 Tanacetum coccineum
TCATCCTACATCTCTTCTATAAGGTCTATTTAAACCCTAAGCATTTCATTATTCATTTACTTATGTTTTCATGCTTGTTATATATGTTAAACACCACCTAGGTTCATTTTTATGATTTACGGAATATTACAAAGATGTATATAATTTGAACTTTGTATTATTGTTGGTGAAATGATACTTAAAATGGAAGTAAATATTCTATATAAGTGTAAATTAATTTATAAGATTAGTTTGTAAATTAATTTGTATTGAAAGTTTTATCTACAAAAGTTATGTACAAAGATCATAAGGACTTGCCATACTTAGACATATTCATAGAAATATTATACAGGACATAAAATATATCAAGTTATGCTATTTAATAAGTTAGAGGACTTGTAATGGTTTAGCAAAGTGAAAAGTATATAAAACAAGTGTATAAAATAAATCATGTACAAACATAAGAACTTACTGTTTGAATTCTTGTATAAAGGTATACATTTTATATTTTATTCAATCAGTACTTATCATAAGGATCGTAAACATATAAGAAACTTGAAAACCGAGCAATAACGAAGGAGATATGACATTTTTAAGTTTACAATAATTAAATGTATAAAAGTATTTTTATAAAAGTTATTTTATAAAAATATTCACTATTTCAGATCTGATATATTAAGGGAGATATTTTTTAAAGATAGTACTTTTCATGACGAATCCAAACATGTAAGAAACGCAAAAACGGATTTAAAATAAAGGTGATACGTTATTTACAAGTTTAAGTTAAAAAGTATTTTTATAAAAGTAAATTTATAAAAATAGGTTATTGTTCACGACAGTATATGTGGGAAATAATTTCATAATAGAGACTTTTAATTACGAGACGTGGACATAGGAATCACTTAAAAACCGAATTTAATACGAACGAGATACAATTAAAATCCGATTTCTATAATTAAAGTATAAAATGTATTTTTAAAATTTACTTACTGTTACTGTTCATAAACAGTACAGACAATTTACATAAATCATAAAATTTGACTTAGACTTTTCCAAATACGAATACCATAATATAAAGAACGGAGCGACAGATTAAATTTGTGTAACGTCTATGACTTTTGGAAAGTTACGGTGATTTTTTATATTAAAGTAGTTTTATATAATTTTATTAAAACAATTAAATCTTCTGTTCACATCAGGGGCTTAAATATTATAATTATATTTTTTTGATTTTTATTTTTTATGACGGAGCCAAGGGATATAATATAACGTGAAAAAAACGGAGTTTTAAACGGATTAAAGATATTAAGGTTTATAAAACCGTATGCACTTTTTTTATTTTGTTGACTTATTTAATAAAACAATTAAACCATTATATTATATCATTATATAATCAAGGATTAATATTTAAACACATGTATTATTAAAAAGCATCAATTGTGGGACGAAAACCTACCACTTTATCTTAAGGATACATAAAACACCTTTTTCAATATCGTACGGTTTAAACATGTGTTGTGAACATTTCAAACTAATACAATGACTAAGTAGACGGTGGTGTAAACTTATATACACTTGTGATGTAGTACTTATAAAACTTCGCCCTAAGAACCCAAGGAAGTCTTTAAGATCGAGTATAAGGACCTAAGAGGGAAGCACAAGCTAAGGAGTTGGGTTTACAAGCTTTGAAGCTTGAGGATTAAACACGTTTGGGTGTATACGCGTCACACCACACCACAAGCCACAAACAAGGAAAACTTAGGACCTTTGTAAGTATTTGTCTAAGCCTCGTACACCATTATCTTTTCGTCAAACGCTTAGCCAAGTTATATAAGTCGCGACATTAACCATTTGTAACATATGCGCGTGCATGAACGTGCATGGGTTGGTCCATGCATGGTTCACGCACCTAAATTAATGAACAAGGTCTCGTGTGGTCGGTACGTGATCTAAAACATGGTTAATGCACGAAGTTAAGGCTTAACGCACATCTAGCTTATTAAAACAAGTCCACTTTGGTCATTTGTTTCGTTGTGGAAGAATACAAGACAACTTGAACATTAACGTGAACACAAACCCTTCTACATGAACGTATGTAAATATTATACGTAAACTATTGTTGTAAACACGACGTGGGGGTGTGGAAACATATATTCGACATTAATAAACGTTTGCATGTTATGGATCGCGATTAGAAAAGGGTTAGACACATTTATTTTGGTGCTAGACGATTTAACGAAACCATATAACACACTAATAAACCATTCGGACCCTTATTGGACTACGCGACCCATCTTTGTGAGCCCACAAGACCCATAAGCCACAATAAGCTAGGACGGCTAAATTATGAGCTTAAGCGGCTTATAAGAATTACTATGAGCCTAAGATAAGCTAGTGAACTTTAAAAGAGCAAGCCCGAACCACTAGGACCCTCATCGGTTTCTATCGAGCCCAACAGGCCCAATAGTGGGGCCCGTAAGTGACAATAAGCTCAACGAGCTTATCATGAGTCCTATGAGCAGCCGACCCAATAGAAACGCTTTTTAGCTTATTAGCTTAATTGGAATAAGCTGAAATAAAATCAACTTTGTTCGGGCTTAATACAAGTTTCGAATAAGCTCGAATAAACTCAAATAAGCTCACTCGAGCTTATCTTTCAGCTAAAACAGCTTATAAGCCTTCTAATAATCCTAGAAAGGTATTGGGACCAATGGAAAGCAAACCAAACCTTTAAAACCCGTAACGGCTTTATTAACGAGCCCAATAGCTCGATTTTGTGCTTAAAGGCTATTAAATAAGCCACAGGTAAACCAGGCTTAAAAGGGACCAAATAAGCCCACTATGGTCTTAGACAATAAGATGTATAACTAAAGGAGTCCATTTTGCAAACTTTCGGTTAAGGTTGTTGGGCAAACGAGCCCAATAAGCTTCAAATAAGCTCATTTGAGCTTATTAATAAGCCAAATAGAATTATAGCTTAAATAAGCTTAACAAGTGCATTTGTGCTTTTTAAAACTATAACGAACCTTAACGGGCCCAATAAGGTCCGTTAAGCCAAAAATAAGCTCGATGAGCTTATTTAAAAGCCGAAAAAAAAATAAGGCTTTTTATTTAACTTGTTTGAACTTACAAAAAGCAAATGCCACTTCGTTGAGTTTTTATTTGGAGCTAAAATGTAATTTTTGCAAATCGAGGGACTAAAAATGTACAATTCGAAACTTAAGGATTAAATGTCACTTTGATCTGTGATAACTCCAGGGACTGTTTTTGAAACATTCTAAAATCCAGGGACTGAAGTGTAACTATAAAGAACTCCTAAATTACAATTTTGTAAACTTAAAGGACTACTTATGTAATTAATGAAACTTAGGGGTTTAAAATGTAAATAAAGTATATTTATAAACCCAGGGGCTGTTTTGTATTTATAAGAAACTAAGGGTATATGTGTGATCAAAGTGAATAAATAAACACCTAACGAGTCGGCGAACATTAAGATATTCGGGACATTAACGGGTTTAATTAACAAGTTAATAAATAGTATATTTATTTATAATGATTTTGCGTTTCTCGAGGAACCCATAACTATGATAATACATAAACATGTGCACCACCACACAAGTGATAACAGTATATATAAACTTAAAATGGAATTTAGTTTATACAATGAGTCGTTAGCTTAAATGTGTAAACTAAGACTTGACCGTACTTACTTAGGTACTTGACGGTGTGATTCACTGCTTACTTGGATATTTATTATCATTCAGAGAACTAAACCCCCCTTGCTGAGGTGAGTTCTAGGCCACATGTTTTAATGTTATTTAAAAACATGGGGCTTATGATACTCCACCTCAGCAGGATACGTTCTCTGAATGATATTAAATATACATGTAAGCAGTGAAATCACACAGTCATGTACCTTAAGTAGTTCGGTCAAGTCTAGTTTACACATTTAAGTTATGATCATTGTATAAACTAAATTCCATTTTAAGTTTATTATATCTGTTATCACTTGTGTGGTGAGTGCACATTGGTTATTGTATTTACAATATTTATGGTTATCGAGACAACGCAAAATCATTATTTTAAATATACTTATTTATTAACCTTGATTAATTAAACACGTTAATGTGCAGAAATATCTTAATGTTCGATCCGACTCGTTAGGTATGTTTTATTATTCACTTTTGTTCACAAATATACCCTTAGGTTTCTTATAAATACAAAACAGCCCCTGGGTTTATAAATATACTTTATTTACATTTTAAACCCCTAAGTTTCATTAATTACATAAGTAGTCCTTTAAGTTTACAAAATTGTAATTTAGGTCTTTATAGTTACACTTCAGTCCCTGGATTTCAGAATGTTTCAAAAACAGTCCCTGGAGTTATCACAATTCGAAAGTGACAATTTAATCCCTTAAGTTTCGAATTGTACATTTTTATTCCCTCGATTTGCAAAAATTGCATTTTAGCTCCAAATAAAACTCAACAAGTGGCATTTCTTTTTGTTAATTTCAAAAGTTGTTAAAAAGCTATTTCAGGTTTTAAATATACGCTCATCGAGCTTATTTTTGGCTTAACGAACCTTATTGGGCCCGTTAAGGTTCGTTATAGTTTTAAAAAGCACAAATGCACTTGTTAAGCTTATTTAAGCTATATAATTCTGTTTGGCTTATTAATAAGCTCGAATGAGCTTATTTGAAGCTTATTGGGCTCGTTGGCCCAACAGCCTTAACCGAAAGTTTGCAAAATGGACTCCTTTAGTTATACATCTTATTTTCTAGACTCATTGGGCTTATTTGGGTCCCTTTTAAGGTGTTTTACCTTGTGGCTTATTTAATAAGCGTTAAGGCACAAAATACGAGTTTATTGGGCTCGTTGTAAGCCCGTTTAAGGGTTTTAAAGGTTTGGGGTTTGCTTTCTTTGGGGTCCATTAACCTTTCTTGGATTATTAGAAGGCTTATAAGCTGTTTTAGCTGAAAGAAAAGCTCGAGTGAGCTTATTTGAGTTTATTCGAGCTTATTCGAGCTTATTTGGCTTGTTAGCCCAATAACTTTAACTCGAAGACACCAAGGGGTCCATTATGAGTTCAATAAGCCCTTTTGACTTCTTAATAAGCTCATAGGACTCATGATAAGCTCGTTGAGCTTATTGTCACTTGTGGGCCCCACTGTTGGGCCTGTTGGGCTCGATAGAGCACTGATAAGGGTTCTAGTGGTTCGGGCTTGATTTCTTAGAGTCCACTAGTTTATCTTAGGCTCATAATAAATCTTATAAGCCGCTTAAGCTCTTAAATAAACCATCCTAGCTTATTTGTGGCTTATGGCTCTTGTGGGCTCACAAAGATGGGTCGTGAAGTCCAATAAGGGTCCGAATGGTTTATTAGTATCTCATATGGTTTGGTTAAATCACATAGCACCAAAACAATGTGTCTAGCATTTCCTAATCGCGATCATAAACATGCGAAAGTGTGATTAATGTCGTATATATGTTTCTGCACCACCACGTCATGTTTACAACAAAAGTTTACGTATGGTTTCATTATCAATTCGTGAACAAGGTTTATTACTCATGTCGTGGTCCATATTTATGTATCAAGGTTATTGTTTGCGTTAGCTTTTACATTTTTATCACCACGCAAGTTATTAAACAAAACCAACGTGCTCATAACACGTTCATTTTACGTTTATCATGCTCGTTCTCAAGCTAGTATGTCGTACGCACATATACTTGACCCCTAAGCTAGTTTACAATAAATGAATACGCACAATACAATTGTAATGAGTTGTATGCGACTTACAAAAGGTCCTAGAGCCTTGAAGACGTGTCGTGAAGTTAACCCAAGTCGTATAACCCAATCCTATAACCCAACTTGTCAAATGGCCCAATCTTGGCTCGTGTATCCCCTCTTACGTATGTTCATGAATGTTTTGTGTTGTTGTGTGTTTAGGAGGAGTATGTAGGGTGTTTTGCTATGGTTTGTGACCCCGAACAATTGAGTAAATAATGTATGTTTTGTTGTTGTGAGAGGTTTAAGTGTATTGTGAGTTTTTGCAAGAGTGCAAAATGGTGAGATTATGAGAGTATTTATAGGCAAGGAAACTAGTTAACTCTTCTTAGTCCTAAACAAAACCAAACCGTGCCCTAGGAAGTGGTTTAGGGGTTTTCTAGTTAGCCACACATGGTTTTATGCTAAACCACTCAAGTACCACTCTTAATGACTAAATATTTGTACAAGGTTTGGCTTAGCTAAGAAAAATCCTTATGATTTGTGTAGTGAGTTGTGTGTATTGCGCGGTCTAAAACAGGCAGGGAGTCAAGCAAGTCATTTTCCATTGTGTATTAGCCCTTTAGGAGACCATTAGGACACATATTAATTACCAAGGGGATGTACATGTACTTAAAGATCAAGAATGAAGATTTCTAGTTGGTTTATGTGTACCTAGTGTATAACCGCCCCCCTTGTGGTTTATGTACACAAAGTTGATTTATTTTTAGGTTAAGGTGGTAAAAGTGGGTATTAGTTCGAGTCATAGTAAGTCTAGTATTTTCGGGGGTGTGTCCATAATGTATTTTATTGCGAAACGTACCATTTTACGTGACCAATAAAACACAATTTCGTAAGAGTACATAATTTCTTTTTAAAATAATTGTTTCTTACTTGGTTGATGTTAACCTTACATTTTATTTGAATGATCCGTCTTTAATCATTGATTATTTTTAGTCTACGCAATTTAGCTTAAAAGTAAACATTAAAAGTAAATACGCGTCTATCGACTAAATTATTTGTGTATCACTTAATAAAGTCGTACAATGACAGAAAAATACGAATCATGTTACAGGTGTCTTCCACCGTTAAAAAGAGCTTTGTCCTCAAAGCTAAGACTTGTTGTGGATGACGAAGCCGGTTTGTGATGAGTTGTGGGGACTTTTGTTTGAACGAATCTTCATCGTTCCCAGGTGAATCAGTGCCCGCCTAGGTTCCTGCGAAACTTAACATGGTATCCGCTGCGTTCATCGTTTGATCTCCCGTTCCATGATTTCAACGGGCTTTGCCACAAACTGGAGCATATTGTCAATATGGAATTCCTTTCTAACGGCATCATGAATAATGTTTGTCGGGCGTAACATTTCTTCAGATTAGACACATGGAATAGTATTCCTTTGGTGAACTCTGCTCAACTCTGAGAAGTTCCTGCATTGTAGGCAAACTTTCCCAGCTTTTGCTAACACCTTGAAGGTTTTTCCGAATATCTCGGGTTTCGCTTGGCCTCGCTTAACGAAACTGTACGACCTCCTTTTCCAGGGTGAGACCTTGACATAACTTTGTCCCCCTAATTCTCAAATCCCTCGGCTTTCATTTGGCCGATCAGCGTAGTAGCTCTTTTGTCGATCATGTGCACTTATCCTTTGCTTGATCAGGGACGATCTTTCGTTGTTCTTGGAATATTCCGGGCCCAGATCAATTGGGTTCCCCAACCTCGGCCCAGCACACTGGTGATCGACATTTTTGACCATACAGTGCCTCATAAGGGGCGGCCTTTATGCTAGCGTTTTTTTTTGTTTTTTGAATAATTGTTGTTATATGAAAACTCGGCCAACGGCAAATGCTTAACCCATCCTTTGCCAAAATCGATCACGCAAGCACGTAGCATGTCCTTGAGAGTTTGAATAGTTCTCTCGCTTTGGCCGTCAGTTTCGGATGGTCCGCACGTGCTTTGCTAATATCTGTACCAAGCTTTCTGAAATGATCTTAAAAATTTTGAGTGAATCTTACGTCACATCGCAGATATTGAGGCAGGTATCCCGACTATGTCTTGCCACTATCCTGTTCAGGTACAACTTGTCAAATTTGTCCAATGGATCATTCTCCCTTATTGGCAAGAAGTGAGCAGTATTTTGTTAAGTTCGGTCCACAATCACCCAGATGGTCGAAACTTGTGAGGACCTAGGAAGTTTGGGTGATAAAATTTCATCGTGATATTATTCCCACTTCCTCTCGAGGTATTTCTGGTTGTACTAGCAATCCTGTTGGCCTTGATGTTCGCCTTGACCCTTGCACATGTCAGGCATTTGCTAACATACGTGGCGATGTCAGCCTTCATGTTTGGCCACCAATATAATTTCTTCACATCTTGGTACATCTTTTCGGAACCGAGATGGATAGAATATTTTGACTGGTGGGACTCGTGCATAATCGCGGATCTTAAGTCTCCATAGCAAGGTATCCAACTCCTGCTGTGTAAACATAGTGTTTCCTCGCACGCTGGTACAATCTTTCCCTTGGGTATGGTATATCCCTTCGGATTATACCGCCTACATCTTCATTCACGAGATTCTCTGGTCTCTGGGCTTCGATCTGAGCTTCTAATATTCGGTTGGGGAGATCCAAACCAATTGTCATAACTAAGGCTCGAACCCGCAGTGGCTCAATCCGTTCCTTGCGGCTCAGCGCATCGGCCACTACGTTTGCTTTCCCTAGATCATAACGAATATCACAATCGTAGTCACTCAGTAATTCCAGCCAACGGCGTTGTCTCATGTTAAGTTCCTTCTGATCGAGAATGTAACATTTCTCATTTTCAGGTTATTTACAACTTTAATAAATTCCATTATTTATTTTTAGAGTTTTACGCGTTCGCTTTTAATTATTATCTTATAGTTAAATCGCGTAAACTAAAAATCAACGATCAATGTAAACGAACACCAAACAAATTAAAGTTTACATCAAGCAAGTGTTATATGATTATTAGGAGTATAATTTATAACTTTTCATAATTTATTTTTGTTGGTTACGTAAAACGCTTACGTTTCGCAATAAATTACATTCGGGGTCGTTTACCCTGAAGCACCTTTACCCCATCTCACTCAAAAAAAATACCCACAGTTTATGCCAATACTCAAATTTAATTATTTTGCTTTCTTATATCATCTTAAAACCGGACATAGACTTTTACACAAGAAAGAAATGCAAAACACCCATTAAACTCTTTTCTACACATGTTATATCTTACATAAAGATGTACTTTTGGGGTCATGTTCGAGAAATTGTTAATCCCTTGTACTTCCCCCCTCCTTAAACCGTGGCCTCCTCCTAGGGAGGAGGAGAGCTCTTACAACATGTCCTTTAAACCATTTACACTTCCATGGTTTCACTTAGGTAGTTTATGGTTTTCTCTATGCTATATAAAGAAATCCCTAGGTCCATAATCCTCTTACACTTTCATACAAGAAAAATCAAACCAAGAACTCTCTCCTTTGAGCCTCAAAACCCACGGCATACATATAAGTTTTAGGGTTTCATTTAATTTTCCATCCTAGGTATTTCAAGATTCAAGTGTTCATTCTAACGGTTACTAAGACTTACTCAAGGTGTTGGGAGCTTGGATTCGGGTTTAACATGGAATTATAAGAAAACATATTTTAGGGTTTTCTTGATTAGGGTTTTTGATTTTAAAGGTTGATTGGGGCTTTTATCTTCTTGTGTTATCATCTACATTGACTTCTATAAGGTCTATTTAAAGTGTTCAATGTTCATTCATAATTTCTTATGTAACTACTTGTTGCATAGTTAATCACCCCTAAATCATTTTAAAGTATAAAAGTTACTTGATTGATTTCATATGGACAAATGAATGAAACATTTATTTTTTTTTTTTTGAGGACTAAATACATGTAAGATATATGGTACAACACTTAGTGAAATTATGGTGCAAGGTCTTTAAGTAAAAATAAATACAAACTAACTTGTTTAATTAAAAACCCTAATTATCTTTTTATGGCTACTGTTGAATTCGAACCATAAACCCTATGTTTTATATTTTATAAAAATAGTGCTCTTTATAAGGATCGTGAGCATGTAAGGAACTCGAAAAACGGGATTATAACGAACAAGTTATGAATTTTACGAGTTATATATAATTAAACTTTATAAACTTGTTCATGAACAGTAAAGTTACTGTTCATAGTGGTAAAAATTTATAAAATATAATTTATTTTGATTAAAATTCCTTAATACCTGAACCCACAGACATAAAAGAACTCGAAAAAAAACGGAATTATAACGAACCAAGTTAGTTAGTTTACCAAGTATCATATAATTAATTCTATAAAAATAATTTTTATAAACTGTTATGAACAGTAAATACTACTGTTCATCAGGGATTAAAATTTTATAAATATAATATTTTGATAAATTATCTTAATACTAATCCAAGGACATAAGGATCTCGAGAAACGGAACTATAACGAACGAGTTATGATTTAAACAAGTTACACATAATTAATTTTATAAAAATAATTCATATAAATGTGCTTTATGACAGTAAAAGTTACTGTTCATCAGGGGTTTAAACTTTATAAAAATAATGTTTTGATAAATCATTTTAATACGGAGACGTGGACATAAGAAACGTATAAAACGGAGTCGAAACGATAAAGATATGAGGTTTTAAAACTTGCGCGCATTACTTTTATTTTTATACAATCTTTTATAAAATAATTAAATTAATAATGAAATATCATTATTAAATCATACATTTTACAAATGATGCGTTTAGTAAAATAAAAATACATTTCTCTTTACCGAGTACAAGTATATTCACTTTAATTTAAGAAGTACGGGTTAATAATTAATGTAAACATTTAAAGATTTAATAAAAACTATTAGGTGGTGGTGTAACTATACGATCGTCAGTGTGATGTTTTAATTATATGAAATACATTATACTCATACGGCCTATAATTAATTAGGTTGCATTCAAATTGCCGAGGCGATTCGCTTACTTGATTTAGATAACCAATCATTCACTTACGGTGAGTTCATAGCCCCGCTTTTATACAACTATATTGTTTTACAACTTTGGGGTGAGAAACATGCATTGTTTTACATTTGGACGCAAGTACTCTTTTAAACATATTTCGATTTTGCCTAAGTACGCTAAACCCACTATTGCCAAATCTTGAACTGTCAATTGCTAGTTTAGCTTGGCTTTTTTCGGTTTCTCGTGTACTAGCGCGATGTTTATGAATAGATCTATTTGGGATTGACATCCCCGTTCGGGTGAGTAGCGCTCATCAGTTTCGACAGTACTGAAACAACGAACGTATACATGTCGGAACAATTTGGATGTTGCGGGTTGAACATCTACATGGGCACATTTAGTGCATTAAATTGATTTTACTATATATGTCGAGACTTCGGGTGTCATTGTGCTCTAGCGCACTTTGTAATTTTTCTTTTAAGATATTGTATGTGTTTACATGTCTTACTTTGGAAAATCATTTGTAGGTCCTATTTATAAATTTACTAACCTAGTGAACTTCACAACTTTATGTTGACGTTTTAAAGCATGTTTTTCCAGGTCAATAAATGTCACGCGTATAACAAGGATACATTGTGGTCACCTTTGGAGTCATTATATAAGATTTGGATGCATTACATTTTGGGAATAATTGTTATGTCTTATAATCTTTACTTTCATGGATGAATATTTAAGCCGTCTGGCTATTGTAAAAACCAAGTCTATTTAATCCTAATGTATAGTGTTTAAACGACTCATTAGAGGTCGTTCTATATATCGTGTTGTTGTCTATGAAGTAAACACTCAGGCCAACCCATATTCCGCTCTTGCGAAATTTTTGGGGTGTTACAGCTTGGCTTCAAGAGCCTAGGTTTTAGAGAACAGGTACAAATGTTTTACTTACGACTATAACTTTTCAAAACATTGCATTATACAAATGTGTTTTTTTTTCACAGGACCAATACACTATTGAGTTGCATTAGTTGGTTATACTACATGCTTTCATGATTCTGTATACGTGGTTATAATATATTAAGTATATTATTATGGTCTCTTATATATACTCAACCATATATATACTTACACTGCCTTGCGTATATTTTACACTTATTTATATAAGAGTTATTATATAAATACTAAAACATTCTTAAAGACAAAGTACACTATAAACTCGTGTCCTAAACATTAATCTATCTTATATGATATATGCCATCATTCATTCATAACATCATTCATGTATACCACCAATCATTCATACCATCGTCCATTCATACCATGATGCATTCCATTTTGCCATGTCACATTTTCATCACTGCACGTTCGTGCATATTCATTACACCTTGCGTATCGTATATCGTGAGTACTTCATAGTGCACGCATCCTGCATGGTTTCATATAAAGACGATTTATATAAACTTTTGCTTGTGCAGGTTATGGCTGCATCCACTATTCCCGTCTTTGCTGAGGAGAATCTTGGGGACCCGATCGATATCCAGGTAGATATCATTCACCCAGAGCCTGTCGCTGCAGTTGCTTTTCCTGCAGCGGCCATTGTGAGGACACAAGCCCAACATGGGGAGGCTATACGGGGCATACAAGAGCATTTATTAGGAGGTGCCAACACAGATGAGATGTCGGCTCTAGATTTAGGGCAGACATTGCTGAGGCAGAAAATGCTTCATTGCGTGCTAGGATTAAGACTACAGAGGCAATCGAGAAGATTACTCGTAACCATGAAAGACAGGCTCGTGTTAAGATTGAGTAGCAGTTGGCTGCGATTCAAGAGTCCCAGCAGTCACAAGCGATCCGAGAGGACTTTTAGGTAACTCACGGAGCTATGACAGTCGAGTTCGGCGGCACTCATAGATATCCTGCTTCATGATTTATGTACTAGCTTGTATTGGAGATTTTTAGTATTATTAAGAAAACATGTAGTCTTTTGGTGGGAAGAAACAATGAACCCAATTATCTATTAAATTATGGTATTATGAAAACTTCATCAATTTTATTCCAACTCTTATTAATCCCATGCAAACTGCTTACTAAACTCATGATTTTATGAAACACATCCACTATCACACACTAAAATATTTTCGATATCCCTCATAAATTTGTTTCCATGGTCAATTTTCAAAACTATCTTGTTATCCATTCATAAACAATTTGTTACCTCAACATAAACTCCTTACAATTACACTAGGAACTGTCACGTGATTCCTTTGGAAACTATTTTGTCATCTCATAAACAATTTTAGTGTCGTCTCATAAACAAAGCCGATGCCATTTAACAAACTACCTGGTTATCGATTAATAAACTATCATTTTATAAACTATTTTCCTATCATTGGCAAACTGTTTTACCATCGTTCGATAAACTAAAGTTCTATAAACACTTTCCACAGGTCGCTTGTAAACAATTCCATATAAGTAATAATCTGATCTTACTATTATAAATAAATCAGTTCACTATCGGTTTAAAATACGCATTTTATAAATTATTCGCCAATCTACTCCAATTCTCTAATTATTCATACAAACCACTTACTAAAACATTATGAATTTATGAAACATATCACTATCACACAATAAACTATTTCGTTGTCCCTCATAAACTATTTCCATGGTCAATTTTCAAAACTATTTTGTTATCAATTCATAAACAATTTGTTACCACAACATAAACTCCTTACTATTACATTATGAACGGTTGTGTGATTCCTTCGAAAACAATTTTGATACCATCTCATAAACAATTTTAGTATCGCCTCATAAACAAAGTCGATTCCATTAACAAACTACCTTACTATCGATTGATAAACTACCATTTTATAAACCATTTTACTATCGTTGACAAATTATCTTATCGTCGTTCAATAAACTAACATTTTATAAAATATTCACAATCATTTCACGAATACCTTATAAATTACCTTCTTGACATCTTATATACTATTTTGCAACCACCTTAAAAACTACGTTACTGTCACTTCATGAATTATCTTGTTCTTACCTTATGAAACCATTTTTCATCACATATATTATTTTATTGACACCCCATGAGTCATTTAAATATTGCCTTGTAAACCATCATACGATTTCTCGCAAACTATTTTATTGTCATCCTATCAACAACCTTACATCCACCTTGTGAATCATTTTGGTCATCTTATAAAACTCTTTAATACTTCTTTATACATAACACAATTTTAACGAAAATGATCATCGCATCGTTAACCCTCAAATATACATAGCCTAATCACCTATGTATAATTTAGGAAGGACAATGCCATGCTGAGAGTAGTCACCCTGTAACATTTGTTAATAAATCCATTTTTACTTACATCCTTGAAAAACAAATTTTTGTGTGCGTATTCGTAAAACGCGTTTACTTCAGGAAATCGAGTTAGTAACCATAGCAACTAAGCAGACCTTTAATCCATCTTACTATAAAGTTGACATAATCTTATACCAAATCCTAAGCCGAAAAGCCGAGACACATCACTAGTCGCCATAGGACAATTCGCTATCAAATTTGCTCACCATTAGAGAATTTACTAAATCATCCGTTCAACATCGACCTGATGCCCGTAGAACTTGGAAATTTTGACGTCATAATTGGTATGGATTGGTTGTCAAGGTATCATGCCATAATAGCTTATGTCGAGAAGATCGTTCCTATTCCCTGGGGAAGTGAAACCTTAATTTTCCATGGTGACGGAAGCAATCAAGGAAACGAGACTCGTTTGAACATCATTTCATGCACCAAAACTCAGAAATATTTGTTGAAAGGACATCATGTCTTTCTGGCACATGTTACTACAAAGGAGACTGAAGACAAGTCGGGGGAGAAGCAACTTGAGGACGTACCAATTGTTCGAGATTTTCCAGAAGAATTGTCGGGTCTTTCACCGCCTCGACAATTGGAATTCCAAATCGATTTGATGCCTGGTGCTGCACCTGTATCACGAGCACCTTATCAATTAGCTCCTTCCGAAATGAAAGAGTTGTCAGGGAAACTACAAGAACTATCTGACAAGGGCTTTATAAGACCCAGTTCCTCACCTTGGGAAGCTCCGGTCTTGTTTGTCAAAAAGAAGGGCGGATCATTTTGAATGTGCATCGACTATCGAGAATTAAACAAGCTAACTGTGAAGAATCGTTATCCACTCCCAAGGATCGACGATTTATTTGATCAACTACAAGGATCCAGTGCTTATTCTAAGATAGACTTGCGACCAGGTTATCATCAGCTTCGAGTACGCGAAGAATATATTCCAAAGATGGCATTCAAGACTCGGTATGGTCATTACGATTTACAAGTTATGCCATTCGGTTTGACGAACGCACCGGCGGTATTTATAGATCTCATGAATCGGGGGTGCAACCCGTATTTGGATAAGTTTAAAATTGTCTTTATTGATGATATACCAATTTATTCAAAGAACAAGAAAGAACATGAAGAACATTCGAAGGCAATTCTGGAATTGCTTAAGAAAGAAGAATTGTACGCTAATTTCTCTAAATGTGAATTTTGGATTCCCAAGGTACAATTTCTCGGCCACGTGACTGATAGTCAAGGCATTCACGTGGATCCCGCCAAGATCGAATCCATAAAAGATTGGGCATCTCCTAAGACTCCAACAGAGATACGTTAATCTTTAGGTCTTGCCGGTTATTATCGAAGATTCATCGAAGGATTCTCAAAAATTGCTAAGCCAATGACCAAGCTTACTCAGAAGAAAGTCGCCTTTGAATGAGGCGACAAGCAAGAAGCAGCTTTTCAGACATTGAAGAATAAGTTATGTAGCGCGCCCATCTTAAGCTCTCCCTCAAAGAACTGAGAACTTCATTGTGTATTGCGATGCGTCGCATAAAGTATTGGGTGCGGTATTGATGCAAAACAAGAAGGTGATTGCTTATGCATCGCGACAATTAAAGAATCATGAGAAAAATTATACTACTCATGATTTGGAACTTGGTGCAGTAGTGTTTGCTCTAAAGAATTGGAGGCACTACTTGTATGGAACCAAGTGTATGGTGTTCACAGATCATAAGATTCTACAACACATACTTGACCAAAAAGAGTTGAATATGAGGCAACGTCATTGGTTAGAGTTGCTTATTGATTACGATTATGAGATTCGTTATCACTCGGGGAAAGCAAATGTTGTTGCTGATGCTTTGAGCAGGAAAGAGCGAATTAAACCTTTGAGAGTCTGAGCCTTAGTGATGACCATTGGTTTGGATCTTCTCAAATAAATCTTGAATGCTCAGACCAAAGCACAGAAAGCAGAGAATCTTAAAAACAAAGATGTAGGTGGTATGATCAAGAAGGATATACCGAAGGAAAAGTTGGAACCCTACGCTGACGGAACCCTATGCTTAAACGGTAGGAGTTGGTTGCCATGTTATGGTGACTTGAGGACTGTGATCATGCACGAGTCCTATAAATCAAAATACTTCATCCATCCGGGTTCTGACAAGATGTACCAAGACATGAAGAAGCTATATTGGTGGCCCAATATGAAAGCCGACATCGCCACCTATGTTAGCAAATGTTTGACATATGCTAGGGTCAAGGCCAAACACCAAAGGCCATTGGATTTGTTGATACAACCTGAGATACCCCAGTGGAAATGGGATAACGTCACCATGGATTTTGTCACAAAGCTTCCTAAGTCGTCGCAAGGTCATGATACCATTTGTGAAGAATCGTTATCTACTCCCAAGAGTTGCAAGTTATGCCATTCGGTTTGACGAACGCACCGGCGGTATTTATGGATCTCATGAATCGGGTGTGCAAACCGTATTTGGATAAGTTTAAAATTGTCTTTATTGACGATATACTAATTTATTCAAAGAACAAGAAAGAATATGAAGAACATTCGAAGGCAATTCTGGAATTGCTTAAGAAAGAAGAATTGTACGCTAAGTTCTCTAAATGTGAATTTTGGATTCCCAAGGTACAATTTCTCGTCCATGTGACTGATAGTCAAGGCATTCATGTGGATCCCGCCAAGATCGAATCCATAAAAGATTGGGCATCTCCTAAGACTCCAATGGAGATACGTCATTCTTTAGGTCTTGCCGGTTATTATCGGAGATTCATCAAAGGATTCTCAAAAAATGCTAAGCCAATGACCAAGCTTACTCAGAAGAAAGTCGCCTTTGAATGGGGCGACAAACAAGAAGCAGCTTTTCAGACATTGAAGAATAAGTTGTGTAGCGCGCCCATCTTAAGTTCTCCCTCAAAGAACTAAGAACTTCATTTTGTATTGTGATGAGTCGCATAAAGGATTGGGTGCGGTATTGATGCAAAATGAGAAGGTGATTGCTTATGCATCGCGACAATTGAAGAATCATGAGAAAAATTATACTACCCATGATTTGGAACTTGGTGCAGTGGTGTTTGCTCTAAAGTATTAGAGGCACTACTTGTATGGAACCAAGTGTATGGTGTTCACAGATCATAAGAGTCTACAACACCTACTTGACCAAAAAGAGTTGAATATAAGGCAACGTCGTTGGTTAGAGTTGCTTATTGATTACGATTGTGAGATTCGTTATCACCCGGGGAAAGCAAATGTTGTTGCTGATGCTTTGAGCAGGAAAGAGCAAATTAAACCATTGAGAGTCTAAGCCTTAGTGATGACTATTGGTTTGGATCTTTCCAAACAAATCTTGAATGCTCAGACTAAAGCACAGAAAGTAGAGAATCTCAAGAACGAATATGTAGGTGGTATGATCAAGAAGGATATACCGAAGGAAAAGTTAGAACCCTGCGCTGACGGAACCCTATGCTTAAACGGTAGAAGTTGGTTGCCATGTTATGGTGACTTGAGGACTGTGATCATGCACGAGTCTTACAAATCAAAATAATCCATCCATCCGGGTTCTGACAAGATGTACCAAGACATGAAGAAGCTATATTGGTGGCCCAATATGAAAGCCGACATCGCCACCTATGTTAGCAAATGTTTGACATATGCTAGGGTCAAGGCCGAACACCAAAGGTCATCGGGTTTGTTGATACAACCTAAGATACCCTAATGGAAATGGGATAACATCACCATGGATTTTGTCACAAAGCTTTCTAAGTCGTCGCAAGGTCATGACACCATTTGTGTGGTTGTTGACCGACTTACTAAGTCTACAACCTTTACGCTAATGAGAGAAACTGATTCCATGGAAAGATTGGTGAGAATGTACCTAAAGGAGGTAGTCACGAGGCATGGAATACCTGTCTCAATCATTTGTGATCATGACCCTAGATTCGCATCAAATTTTCTGAGATCACTTCAGAAGGCTTTGGGTACTAGCTTGGATATGAGTATTGCGTACCATCCACAAACTGATGGACAAAGCGAGAGAACTATCCAAACTCTCGAGGATATGCTACGTGCTTGTGTGATCGACTTTGGAAATGGTTGGGTTAAACATTTGCCACTAGTTGAGTTTTCTTACAACAACAGTTATCACGCTAGCATCAAGGCTGCACCATTCGAGGCACTTTACGGTCAAAAGTGTCGTTCACCTGTTTGTTGGGCCGAGGTTGGAGAAGTTCAACTCACCGGTCCAGAAATAGTTCAAGAGACAACCGAGAAGGTCATCCAGATCAAACAAAGAATTCAAGCCGCTCGTGATCGACAAAAGAGTTACGCCGATTTAAAGTGTAAGCCGATGGAGTTTCAAGTTGGGGATAGAGTTATGCTTAAAGTTTCACCTTGGAAAGGGGTTGTACGTTTTGGCAAACAGGGGAAGTTAAACCCTAGATATGTTGGACCTTTCAAGGTGCTGGAAAAGGTTGGATCTGTTTCTTACAAGCTTGAGCTCCCTTAAGAGTTGAGCAGGGTTCACAATACATTTCATGTATTCAGCTTGAAGAAATGTTATTCTGACGAACCATTAGCCGTTCCGTTGGAAGGACTTCATGTGGATGACAAGCTCTGTTTTGTGGAGGAACCCGTAGAGATCATGGATCAAGAAGTCCAATGGTTAAAGCAAAGCTGTATCCCAATCGTCAAGGTTTGATGGAACTCGAGGAGAGGTCCTGAGTTCACATGGGAACGTGAAGACCAATTTCAAAAGAAGTATCCGCATCTCTTCACTAAACCCGTACCTTAGTCAAGTGTTGCAACTTGAGCCTTGAGGAAAAGGCTCTTATAACGGGTGGAGATTGTAACATTTCACATTTTCAGGTCATTTACGACTTCATTTATTCCATTATTTTTTTTAGAGTTTTACGCGTTCGTTTTTAATTATTATCGTATAGTTAAATCGCGTAAACTAAAAATCATCATTCAACGTAAACGGACACCAAACAAATAAAAGTTTACATCAAGCAAGTGTTATATGATTATTAAGAGTATAATTTATAACTTTTAATAATTTATTTTATTGGTTACGTAAAACGCTTACGTTTCGCAATAAATTACATTCGGGCATACCCGGAAGCACCTATACCTATTTATACTCAAACTAATACCCACAATTATACTCGATACATAAAAATTAACTCACTTTATCACTTATTAGCCACTTAGGTCGGATACATACACATACACTTGATAACTAAATCAAAACTCACTTGTATACTTTCTTAAACCCCACAACTAGTACTTTCATCACAAGTTTCCATAAATGGGCACATCACATGTACCCTAAACACCAATTTCAGCCATGTACATGCCTAGGGAGGAGGAAAAGCCTTCTTACACTTGTACTTGAAACCACTACATCTCATGGTTTGGTTTTAGATGGTTTAAGGTTTCCCATTTGCTATATAAGGAAGGTCATACATACTAGCATTCATTTACATACTCCAAGCAATTCACCAAGCCACAAAACTCTTTCCATTTCCATCTATAACCCATGTCTCACCCTTATTTATTTAGGGTTTCATATAATTTTCATATTCAAGCATACAAGTATTCATTCTAAGTATATCTAAGATCATTCAAGTGCATTGGAAGCTTGGATTTGTGGTTAAACAAGAAGCATACAAGAAACATAACTAGGATTTTACTAATTAGGGTTTGATCTTGTGGTTGATTCATTGGGTTTAAGCTTAAGTATAATCTTGTGTTCATCATCCTACTACTCATCTATAAGGTCTATTTAAAGTTTAAACATTCCATTCATTCATTAAATTATGTACATGCTTGCTTATATATGTTAATCACCACCTAGCTTATTTTCATGAAATTATGAGATATTACAAGGACATTATAATTCGAATCTTATATGTACATTAGTGAAATAATACTTAAAATGAAGGTATACAATTTATATAAGTGTTAAATAATTTATGTGGTTAGTTTATGAATTATTTTGTGTTGAAAGTTTTAATTAGAAAAGTTATGAACAAATGATTTTGAGGACACTTACTCATGGACAAGTAGTATGGACACATTATAAAGGACTAAGATATATCAAGTTATGTCATTTCATAAGTTAGAGGACTTGTAATAGTTTAATAAAATGAAAAGTATATAAAGATAATTAGGTACAAACTTAATTACCTACTGTTTGAATTCGTGTATAAACATATATATTTTATATTTTATTTAATTAGTACATATCACAAGGATCGTAAGCATATAATAAACTTGAAAAACCGAGCAATAACGAAGGAGATATGACATTTTTAAGTTTACAATAATTAAATATATAAAAGTATTTTTATAAAAGTTATTTTATAAAAATATTCACTGTTTCAATCTGATATATTAAGGGAGATATTTTATAAAGATAGTACTTTTCATGATGAATCCAAACATGTAAGAAACTCGAAAAACGGATTTAAAATGAAGGTGATACGTTATTTACAAGTTTAAGTTAAAAAGTATTTTTATAAAGGTAAATTTATAAAAATAGGTTACTGTTCACGATAGTATACTATTGGGAAATAATTTTCATAAATAGAGCTTTTAAGGACATAGGAATCACTAAAAACCGAATTAAAACAAACGAGATACGATTAAAATACGATTTCAATAATTAAAGTTATAAAAAATATTTTTATAAACTTTCACTTACTGTTACTGTTTATAACAGTACCAAACCATATCATAAATTCAAATTTTGATTAGACTTTTCAAATACGAATCCATACATATAAAGAACAAGCGAAACAGATTAAATATGAGTAAGTTCGAAACGGATTAAAATGATAAGGAGTTAGGACTTTGGAAGTGTTACGACGATTAATTATATAAAAGTAGTTTTATATAATTTTATAAAAACAATTAAAACTACTGTTCATCAGGGGCATAAATATTATAAATATAATATTTTGATATATTTTCTTAATACGGAGCCATGGATATAAATAACGTGAAAAACGAAGTTTAAACGATAAAGATATAAGGTTTATAAAACCGTACGCACTATTTTTACTTTTGTGTACTATTTTATAAAAACAATTAAACCAATTATATAATAAATAATAATATTAAAACATGTATTATTAACAAGCAATAATTGTGAGACAAAACCAACTTGTATCTTACAAACCATATACAAATACTAAACACCTTTATTCAATAAAGTACGGTTTAAAAATAAAACATTTGTTTTTGTACGAATAAAAAATTCAAAACTAAACAAAGACTATTAGGTGGTGGTGTAACTATATAACTTGTGATGTAGTACTATTAAGTACATTGTACTCATACGACCTACATTTAATTAGGTTGCGTTCGGATTTCGCTTGTCGACTCACTCACTTGATTCATATTATCAACACTATTCACTAAGTGAGTTCATTGTTGTTGGAAAAAAAAAAATAAAGCCCCATGTTTTACAGTTTATTCACTAAGGTGAGTTCATAGCCCCATGTTTTACTATATCAATGATTTACAACTTTTGGGGTGAGAAACATGCATTGTTTTACAAATTGGACGCAAGTGTACATTTTATCATGATTACGTGTTTGCCTAAGTAGCGATAACCCACTGTGCCCATTATCATGAACTGTCAATTACTTTGTGTGAGCGCGAATGTTATAAATAGATCTATTTGGGATTGACATCCCCATCCGGGTGAGTAGCTCTCACTGGTGTCACGGAGTGAACCAACGGATGTATACCATGTCGGATTTGGGATGTTTAGGGTTGAACATCATCACGGGCAATGTGGCAATATTTATATTGCATTCATACATGTCGAGCTTCAGTGTCATGAACTTAGGGAAACGTAAATACATTTTGTGATGGGTGTACATGTTGCATAATCACGGGGAAATCTTGCGGTCCTACATTATATTTACATAAACCTATGAATTCACCAACTTTATGTTGACGTTTTAAAGCATGTTTTCTCAGGTCAATGAGGCACGAGGTGCTAAGGATACATTGGGGATACTCTTTTGGGGAGTCATGCATAAAAGATTTAGAGTCATTACATCTTGGGATATTTGTTATGATTTTAAATATTTGTTATCAAATATTGAACAATTTAAGCCATTGTACTTTATATCAAACAATTTCAATAAATCCAATGTATCATATTTTAAACGACTCTTTTAGAGGTCGTTCTCATATCTTGTGCTATTGGTCTATGAAGTAACGCTCCCGAACACATTATTCCGCTGCGACCCTATTTGGGGGTGTTACATATATGAACAACCTTCTCATCATAAACGATGACGGCATCATGCTTGACAAGCCAATCCATTTCAATTTTAACGTCAAACATACCAAGATTAATCGGCATAAGATCGATTTCAAAAAGATGGTTCACTAAATTCAAAGTGTAACCTTTTAAAACAGTGTTCGTACTAACTACCCTTCCATCGGCTAACTCTACCTCGTAACTGGTATCTATTTTAACCAGATCGATATCAAGCATGGAACTAAATCTAGTGTTCATAAAACTCCTATCATAACCCAAATCAAATAAAACAGAAGCATAGCGGTTATTGAGTAAAAACGTACCTGTAACCACATTCAGAACTTGCGGCTCTGCATCCTTAATCGCATAAGCTCGGCCACGAGCTTCCCCAACTTCCTCTTGCTTGACCTTCTTTGGGCATCGGTTCCTCGTATGACCTTGCTCACCACAATTATAACAAGTCCAAATAGGCTGAGCGTTTGCACGCGTGGCAACATTCTTTTCCTTGTAATACCTCGCTTTGTGCCCAATCTTTCCACACTTGTGGCACTTGATCGTACATTGACCAACATGGCGAGTAAAACAACGTTCACACACAGGAAGTGATCCAGAAGACACCTTTCCCTCATTTGGAGCAGTAGTCATAGCTCGCGCGTTCCCTTGCTTTTGATTATTCTGCGAAGATTGGCGTGAGTTATCCTTGTGGTTGGTCTTACCACTGCTGTTCCCACTTTGAAAGTTCTACCACTACTTCTTATTCCCTATAAGAATCCTTTCATTCATAGCTTGCAACTTTTGTTTCATCAACTTGTGTGCCATACGCACAACTTCATTCAAATTGGTAGGCCTAGAAGAAGTAACTTCACCCTTGATGTTATCAGACAATCCTCGGATGTAAGCATCAATTTTTACACTTTTTGGCTCGACTATCCTTGGACACATTAAAGCTAACTCATTAAATCTTTGAGTATAAGCCACCATGTTATACTCCTTGACCTTCAGGTTCCACAACTCGTTTTCCATTCTTTGTAGTTCTTCAGCAGGACAAAACTCTGTTGTCATCAACTTTTTCATCTCAGTCCACCCCATTTGGTTAGCAACATCTAGTCCCAAAATTGATACTTTAAAGTTCCACCAAGTCAGTGCAGGTCCTCGCAGTGTAGCAGCAGCAAACTTAACCTTCTTATCTTCCGCACACTCGCTTATCCTAAAAGTCATCTTTGTTTTCTCAAACCATATCCTAAACTCAACAGCTCCTTCGGTACCATGGAAATTATCAGGGTTACACTTCATGAATCCAGCAAAAGTGCATTCTCGAACAACAGGTGCGGTATCTTGACCCTTAGCTGGTCCAGATCCTCTAGCATCATTCCCGACATTCGCTTGTCTTGCCCGCTCAGCAGCGATAGCGGCATCGACACTTTCTTTGATCATTCGCTGAATGGTAGCTTGAGTCATAGGTGCAGACTTTGGATGCATAATTCTGTCACGTCACACAGAAAACAACTTGATAAGCATTCGTAACATGATATACTCATAACATGGTACAAAGACAAATCAATCACAACCACAGTCACACAACATCAAGTAGTAATCAAAAGATAGTCATTCATTATTCATCACAGAAGAGTTAATACATAGTTGCGTTGTTTCATGAAATGATACAAATCGTTACAACCAATAGCATCAAGTCTACTAACTGAGGATTCAGTTTAGTGATTACACAATAGAAGGAGCTACTAATGAATCTAAACTACTAAGAATCACGAGGGGATCCCTGCGGCTCAGATGATGGACTCTTCTCATCTTCAACTGGAACATCGATAGCCTCATTCGGTCTTTCTTTAAACATAACTCCCCTACGAATCATCTATCGATAGAACTCATGAGCTTAAGCTCTAGTCCAATAAAGATCTCTTTTGATGCGTTCGTTCTGCATACGAAGAAGTGTGTTGTTTAAACTTGATTCATCCAGTTCCTTCTTCAACTTCTTACACTCAGCTCTTTCTTCAGCATTACCAAGCTTTCTAACCAGATTTTCCATTGCATCTGCTCCTTCTTCCACACTAGATCGCACTTCATTACCCAAATCCAAAATTAGCTTACCATAAAACTCGTCCTTTGCTTTCCCCTTCTTCTTGACCAATGCATGCGTCGTCTCGCGACCACACAGTCGTCTGAAAATAGAAGCAAACCAACCAAAAAGAGAGTCAATGTCCCTCCACATAAAGCCAGGCAGTAAACTATCACCATCCTCTCGAAGGAAAGTAGCAGTAGACGACTCACCTACCTCATAGACACTAGCAGGAACAGTCTTATCCTCGGGCTCAATCGTGTCCTCAACCTCAATCACATCTTCAGGCTCTGAATCAGAAGCAGGTGACGGTGGGTTAAGAGGATCCATCTTTTCGTAAGGAAACATCAACTCCGACTCATTCTTATCTTCTTCGTCATCTATATTCATATCTTCTTCTTCTTGAGGTTCTTCTTCTTCCTCAAACTCTTCCTCTTCCGGGTCCTCATCTTCATCCACTAAGACAGGCTCAGGAATAACAGGAACAACATCGGGTTGATTCGGCTCAACTACGGGTAAATCATCCACATGATCGAGAGGAATTACGTTTGCCATGATAATCTAGAAAATATTATATAATACTTATTTAATAGTGTTCCAATAAGAATACTATTATCTAAAATAACAGTTCGCATAAGTGCGCAACAAACAAAAAATCACAATTTGTGTCATTCGCGTTCGATCTATATCTCAAATATATTTCAAACATATATAATAATAATTATTATATAATCACATAACAATCTATGCATACAACACATGCATAAACATTCCTTCTCTTTATATATGTAACCAATGGCAACGAGGAGTCTTGGCGTGCGTGTAGAAGCGTTATAGTTTAGGTTTTCAAAAAATCGACCTAGTTCTCTATAACCTTAGGCTCTTGATACCACTCTATAACACCCCCATTTTTGGATTGCGCAGCGGAAATTACAATGGGTCTTACTAAATAGCACAATACACCAAGATTATAGAAAACGACCGACGTTTTACAAATATGTGTTCTATTATTTAATCAGAGAAAATGCGTTTAGGTCCCCACAGGAATCGTAACCACAACCATTACAACATTTGAAAGACAATTGTTTCAAATTAAAGACATTATTTTAAAACACATTAGGACATTGTTTTTGAAAGACAAGGAACACACAAGTAGTCTTTCACCAAATCATCATACGCACGACACCTCCACGCCATCGTTGCCTTCATCCTTGGTTACCTGGGATAAAACATGTTTAAAATGTCAACAAAATTGTTGAGTGAAATTCATAGAGTTTAAAATAATTAATAAGAAATAATCTTTGAACACATAATTAGTTCTCGGGAAAACATTGCAACAAATACAATGTATAACATCTCTTTTCTTTCACCAATAAGCTCGTGACACCGAACGTTAACAGTACATATATCTTTTCATATGTCAATTTTCCCCAAAACAAGGTATTATTGTCATATACCTACTACTTCTAAATACGAAACGTCCGTTTAACAAGGTGTTCACAGGATTCAGACCCCGAACGGGGTTGTCAAACCCAATAGATCTATTTAATTCATTAGCCTTTACCTCGCAAGGCAATTAACGGTTCATAAAATAAGGGACTTCGACAATAGCTATTTATGCGGAAACATTCTCATAATCGGGTCCGGCATACCATAAAATCATATGTGTTCGATTTATAAAACAAACATGTATCCCCCTCGCGGGTTTATAAAACAATCAAAAGATTTAAAAGCGAGGCTATGAACTCACCTTAAGCATAAGAATCCAATTCAATCAAATCAACAAGTGCAAATAACTTCACGTCTCAACCGCGACCTATATAATACATATATAGCGGTACGTGACTAAAAGTAAAATAATTCATATAATGCATACTTGCATATATATTTATATAACTATTTCGTATATACAATTATATACTATAATCTCCAAGTGTGACGTAAAATATTTTACTTCGACGCACCCACAAATGTACAACACTTACAATTGCGTTACGCTTCGTTTACCATAAAGTTTCTACTTTTAGAAAGTTGTCGAAAGTAAGGATAATATAATCCGAACTTCATATTTCATCATTAATTAACTAACATTACGAACCCTTTTCTCATTATAAACTATATTCAAAAGTATACGCAAGTTTGACTTTCAAAAGTTAAAATTCGTAGTTGACTTTTACACCAAAAATTTCCAAACTTCATTTAGCCGTAAAATCTTCTTTATTAAGAGTTATATGACGAGTCGCCTAGCGAAACGTAGCTAAAGGCGAACTCTATCACGTTTCATTATCAAAAATAACTTTCAAAAATTTCTCGACACGCTATCAAACTTTCTGGTCAAACTTAATGTGTTCAAAATCCATAAAAACGACATTTTTAACTTAAACCAACTATCAAAACATGTTTAACTAGCCTATTTATATATACTAAAACCATCAATCTTCAATTAATAATCGAACATACTTTCAATATTTTCGCACTTGAATCCTATAGCATACATCATATAGCACGCAACATATAGTCAAAATAACACTTCGACAAGCTTAAATAGAATACTTACAACAAGCTCGACACAATAGAACTCAACACAAAAACTTGTTTTGGCTCCCCTTTTTGGTTCGAGTTCAGATGCAACCTAAACAATTAAACCAAACCTTTTTTAATCAAACCCACATTCAATAACACTTATCTAACCTCAATAAACACCCTTTTGAGATCAAAACTTCAAGAACTCAACCCAATTTCTATTTCACAAAATACCCATTGCATGTGTAAATTTCTTAGTGGGATATGTAGGTCTTGATGCAAGGATTAAGAAAATATACTCGGATTGAATTGCATGTCGGAAAATCAAAGTGTTTGGGTGGTTTATGGTGGAGGCCGGTCGTGGAGTTCAAGAGAGGGAGAGAAAGAAATCAATTTTTGTAAAAATGAAACTCATGTGTGTGTGTTTACTTATATAGAAAATCACTTTAGCCTATTGACACTTCTAGTCCCATCTAAGTTTATAAATATAACACAAGAGGTGTTTGTTGCGTGCTTATCACCGACCAAAGGCCCTGGTCACACCACATTCGTAAATATTTTTATTTCGTCCCACTAAATTTATTTTAAATCACTTAATAAAACGTTAAATCACGTAAGTCACGACTCTTGACATGCTTTTTACAAAAACACGGAGGAAAAGCCATAAAATACAAAAATAAAATAATCATGCTCTCGGAGCGACAATATAAATTTTTCTAACTTTATCGGACGCCAAAAATAAATAAAAACTCAATCACGGCTTGTAATTTCCCAATAAATGGAAATTTTCACCAAACCTTATATAGCATAAATGACTAAAATCAATTACGTAGTAAAATAATTATCATAGCTCAGGATAAACGTTGACCTGAAACTCGGGTTGTTACAGTATCCTTGTCAAGCTTATGATAGAGTACTCATCAGACCGAGCAATTGAGCGAATTACTTAAATGTTATCACATAGATTAGTTGAGTGATTTGAGTGTTTTCATTTTCCTATTTCGTGAGGTGTTTGGTTGTGTACTAGTAATTGAACAAATGATTACTTAAAGGAAAAAAAAATCCTTGGCTACGATTGGGATACATTTTTATAAGTTTTTTAAAGTCTACTTGAGGACGAGTAGGATTCAAGTAGGGGGATATTTGATGACATCAATTAACGTCATATTAATAGCGTCATTTATCCCATGTTTCTTACCCATTTGATATAACTATTGCATGAATTGGTACTTAATTGTTTATATTTGAGTTTTGCAGTAATTATGGAGCACTTGGTGAAGATATGCAAAAAGGCACGCAGTTTGGAGCTTAAACGAAGATATTTGAAGAACATTGTTCTAAAGACCAATACATCGTATCCAACAAGAAAAATACGGCGTAATCGTTCCTGCACTTCACCAGATACCACGAAGAATTCAAGAGCTATACACCGTATCCAGGAGATTCTATACACCGTATCCAAGATAAAGTGTTGGAAAATTCTGGAAGATATTAAATGTGGTCCCTACTCCAAGAAATCTCCAATACGCCGTATAGAGCAATTCAATACAACGTATCGACCAAATTTCAGACGTTATATATAGAAAACCCTAAACTCATTTTTAGGGTATGCTTAACCATATTTTCAAAACCCTAATCACAAGAGACGATTTTCAGAAGCCAAGAAGAGCATCAAAAGTCTTGCAACGCGCTATAATCCATGGGAAACACCTTGTAATTATCTTATACTCTAAATATGCGTTCGGTTTTTGGTATCATTCGTTAACTCGATTAGTTTACCTTAATTGTTCATCTATGACATTTGTATTTGTATTCATTACAATGGTTATCAACTATTACCTTTACGTTTTGTGTGTTTCATTAGTTTATATAATATGTATAATAATATGCATTTTTCATTTTAGAGGTGTTTTAAAAATGACATTAATTTTTATTAAATTAGTTTATACTTGTACCAAATGCTTTATTATGTGTTTTACTTAATTTTAATGTTTAAGACATTTAATGAATGAAAAGTTTGTGCATTAAAGATTGTACCATAAGCTTTATAATTTGTATATAAAACTAAGTTTTTCTATGCATTTAAAGACTGTACTATAAGCTTTGTGAATTGTATTACTTAAAATTATTAATAAAGAGAGAAGGTGCAATCTCTTTTATATGTAGTATAGATAACGCTATAACCAATTTAATACTCTTGTTCCAATTATGCTCATGGTTAGATCACTAGCTAAATCAATATATATTAACGCATGCTTATTTTCAAGCACTTCAAAAATTGCACATTTATATGTTCTTGATTTAGTTTTTGAAAGTATTAATCATCATCAAGATGTTACGTGTATACATCGTATCCAGATTGGGTATGCGACGTACTATACTTAACATCCGATACGGCATATTCCGATTTGGGAATAAGGTGTATCGACACAACAGTTTTAAAAAATATTTTGAGTTTGGGCGTTTATTGATAGTTCCATCAACATCAGCAGCTTCATCTGACACATAGTCTAAAGTGAAATCAAGTACTCCTTGTTAGACGAGTCATTGGCCCAAGCCCGATTGTAAGCTTATGGTCTATTAGGTTTAGGGTTTGGATTTGTTTGCTTATTATCAAAGTTATCTATATAAATAGATTTGCTATATTATATGTAAGACATTCAATTAATAAAACCATTTTGATATTTTACATGGTATCGGAGCTTTAGGTTCAGCCCACCAAAAAAACTAGTTGTCCTCCGGTCATCAGCTACTCGTCGATGATACGGAGGGATCCCTTTTTTCTTCGCTTTATTTTTTTATTTATTTAGGATTTTATTTTTGTATTCCATTCATAAACCTTAAACCCTAGCCGTTAAAGCACACAAAATATGTTGAGTTGCCTTCGACTAACAATATTTTTTTCATCATCTAATTGTTTTCGTTTCCGAAGATTATTGTTATTGACAACAAAAGTTGACCATCAAATTGCCGCTCCCTTCTAAAGGCAAAGCAAGCCATGACGTTAAAAAACTCGTCACGCAAAGGAGGACGCTGCAAGCAATAAACAACTATGCCGCCAAATACGATTATGCTTCGCTCGAACCAACAAAAAAAGAAGATGAAGAAAAGAAAAAGCGGCTTTCAACATTCATTCCACTTTTTCCGTCTGCAATGCTGCCGTTCAAACAGCGGGGAAGTATTAGACGGTTAGATTATGGCCCAAACTCGGTTGTGGGCTTGGGTCCAATAGGTTTAGGGTTAGTTGGCTCATTCTCCAAGATTTGTTTTATTATAAATAGAGATAATATCTTATTATGTAATCACATGAAAAACACAATCAATAAAATCTCTATTTGGTATTTTACATGTTATCACAGGTTTACGTAAGATCCTTTAAGAAAAATTACTATCCTTCGGTCATCGGCCATTTTTCGGTGATTCGGAGGGATCCCGTGTTCTTTCGCTTTATTATTTTTGTTTATTAAATATTTTCTTTTCGTATTCCATTCAAGAACCTTAAACCCTAGCCGTCAAAACACACAAAATATGTTGAGTTTCTTTCGATCAACTATATATTTATTCTTCCTCATCTAATTTTTTTCGTTGTCGTTGACAACAAAAGTTGACCACCAAATTGTCGCTCCCTCCTAAAGGCAAAGCAAGCCATGACGTAAAAAAAAAAGAAGCAAACTTCATAAATTTTGGAGGAAACCGCGAAGCAGTATACAATTATGTTTTCAAATACATGTTTATCTGCGTGCACACGATCAACGGAGAGAAGAAAGAAGAGAAGAGAAGAATAAGGCGATTTCAACATTCTATCCAGTTTGTCCGTCCGGAAGACTCTCGTTTAAACTGCGGGGGAGTATTAGACGAGTCATTGGCCAAAGCCCGATTGTGTGCTTGTGGTCTATTAGGTTTAGGGTTTGGATTAGGTTGCTTATTATCAAAGTTATTTATATAAATAGATTTGCTATATTATATGTAAGGCATTCAATAAATAAATCTCCTTTGATAATTTACACTCCTAGTTTGCTCGAGGTATTGAAATGAAACCAGAATGTGTGTCTCTTCCCTTCAATTTCAAGCACCTCTAGTGGGACTCGTTGAGGATTGGTTGTATCTAGCTTCCGAACCAATTCCGTAATTCATGTCCTGTAATGTCATCGACACCTGGGGTGAAGAAAGTAAGCATTGTTGTAGACTTGTAGTAGTTTCGCTCGAAACAAAGGCTCTAAAGCTATATCTGCATATTTAGCGGTCATACTCAAAGTCTTAGGGCCGATTTTTTTCGTTTCCTATGTTGAGACGTTTGTTAAGAGGTTACTTGTAGGTGGGCTTTGGTTGGGGTCCATGATCCACACACTCCCACACGTCGTTGTCATCTTGGACCTTTCTTATACACTCACCACACGATGTATAATACAAAGCCCTCGACCTATTGACACTGGTTATTGTCACAAAACATGTGAACTTGACACCCTGTAACAATAAGCAAACTTAAGCATCGTTTAAACGACAAAGACACAATTTGTCAACATATTTCAATCGAACAGGGAAAAATATATATTAATGAACGTTAATATAAATTATCATTGCTATAGGCGCGTAATCGCATTAATTAATGGACAATAGGGTAGCGGTTTCAAACTAAAATAGATACACATTATAGAGGTGATCACATAGATGATCGGTTAACGAAGATGAAAAATTTTCGGTTATGGCACGTACATTCAAGTGAAAGATTCTCTCTTTTACCCGGATAACTTAAATACGATAAACCTCATTTGTTTACTATTTTACTTTTGAATGTAATATATTTATGGTAGGGGTGGCAATTCGGGTTTGCGGTTTCGCGAGTTCGGATTAACAAGTTAGCGGGTCAGAAAACACCAACCAGACCATGACCTATTTAAATAATCGCGTCAACTATGTCAACTATAACTTGTTTATACATAACCCAAAAACAATCTAGTCAACCCATATATATACATGGGTTAAAGGGTTAAACATATTACACATATTGTATAGGTTAAACAAGACCCGAAAACTATTTAGACTCCATCAAAATCTGTTAATTTTAGTATCGGTTTCAAGTTAGATTTCGTGTCAGGTTAGAAGTTGGTCCCTGGTTTGTGGTAATAAGATATCTATCCTAGTATTGTTACAACATGACTATTTCGAATCTTGATATTTAATTAATAGTTTATAGAGAATAAACATGTGATAAACATTTGCAAATTAACTATTTTCATGTTGAAGTACAACTCGCTCATTCGATACATCTAAAGACACCATTATCATAGAGTTAACTACATTTTTGGTCCTTTTGGTTTACCGGTTATAACGGTTTTAGACCAATAGTTTAAAATGTAATGGATCCTGACTTGTTTTGGACGACCCGTAACGGATTTGGTCCAAATTTTTGGTTATCGTTAATTTGATTAACTTTGACTTTTAAATGTTAGGGTATTTATGTCATTTCAACTCGCTTATTCGTTACATCTAAATACATCCACCACCACCAATATCCGGCCGTCGGCCGCCGCCAACACTTACAACCACCCATCGCCTCCTCCATCTACATAACCATCAACAACCCATTCTTCATTAGATAAAGATAGTGAGAATGTGGGATCATTATCTTGAAGTAAAAAAACACTTCGATATTCTAAAGCTGCTTCAAGCATGATACATTGAATTCCACCTCATCGGGATATATAAAGAAATAATGGTTTCTCAGTATTAATCCTAACCTGCTGAGCAAACTCGTCGAGTTTTTAGTGTGCCGGTAATGAATTTTTTACAAACCGTATACTCTCACGAATCTTCTTCGTCACGGGTTTAAGAGATTCCATAGCATCTTGAAGAAGGGACTTCAGGAGATGTGAAGCACATTGAAATGTAGAAAATTAGAACAGTGATATGGAATCAAATATATAACTTATGGTTTGTTTTAAACTTATATAGTTATATGTTTGAGGTGGTTGAAATAAAGAGATGGCGTTTAGATCTAAGGCTGGACGGTATATGGAAGAAGTCACCTAGGTGACTTTTAAACTCGCGCGCGAGTATTATCCCACCCACTAAAGTCACTATAATTTTTCCTATCTTTCGGTGAGTAGCTCACTTAAGTGAGTTTGATTTTTTGTGGGCCCCTTGCTGTTGTATCCGTTGCTATATAAAAAAATACATTGTTTTTAAAGTTTTTTACCTATAAATACCCACTACTTCACCTATTTTTATACATAACTCTCCCATTTCATACACACTTCTCACATTCTTCATTTAAACAAAATAAATTTGTATACGTTTATGGGCCTAGATGTAGAAGAAGGAGAATAAGTTAGTAGCCGTAAAAAGACTATTATTAAACGATCGATAGCGTTTATTAAGGCTAGACGACAAGCAAATCGAGTGACGAGAAACGGCATAAATCGAGATCGTTCTGGTGCTCATGCGCGTTTATTCGTTGCCTTTTTTACCGAGGACCCGATGTATGATGCAATAAGATTCCGGAAGATGTTCTGAATGGGCAATACTAGTAAATCTCACACGAGCGCTAAAAAAAGAAAGGATTATTAATATGATGTACACATGCATCATATTACATAATATGATTCGAAATACAAAAATATGCGATATCTCCCACATGGTTCCCGGAGGAAGCACATCAACTGGACGACATGTTACGAAACAATGAACAAGTGCAACAAGTTATGAGGTGGATTAGATCATCACAAGCGCATCAAAATCTTCGACACGATTTGATCGAAAACTTGTCTCGTAATGTTTAGTTTTAGCATAATTTGTAATTTCTTTTTAATATTCGAAGTTTATGTGATGTTTTTAATTTAGTTTGCGTTTTTATTAATTTCGTATGTTTACATTAATATTTACGTTCTTAGTTTACGAATAAAAGTATTTAAATAAAAAAAGGCGACTAAGGTGAGTTTTAGTTGAAAGGTGAGTTCTTATTACGGTTGAAGGGTGAGTTGTAGTGATTTTTAAAGTTAAAGAGAGAAAATTGATATTGCGCTAACGTGTCAGGTGAGTTTGTCACCCTTTTACCATCCAGCCTAAAAACTCAGACTATATGTGTTCATAAAAGTGGTTGGATGTATTTTTGTTTTATATAATAATAATAATAATAATAATAATAATAATAATAGGATTGGGTTTTCTATAGCTAAAGGAGTGGGAGCTCAGATAGTATCTCGGCTTCCCTCCAATGTATTATAATCTCTTTTATTCTAATGAAGTGTTGTTATTAAAAAAAATTAAAAAAAAAAATAATAATAATAATAATAATAATAATAATAATAATAAAACAAACTAATTTATTGTAAATCTCTTGTGTTTCTTACGTAGTGTTTGGTATGATGTAATAAAAGTTGGAATGGAAACAGTTATTACGATTGAATGGTAAAATCTTGTTTGGTTACAATTATACAATGTAATGATTCATTACAATGAATGACTCATTACATCAAAAACTACCATTTTCATTCCATAAGGGCCCCCTTCTTTTTTTCATTACGTCCGTAATGTAATCAAAATTACATAAAAGTCCATCATTAACTAACCACATTAAATACACTTCTTATTAACTATGGGCATTATAGTCTTTTTTTATCGATTGCATTTCGTCCTATCATACCAACCAAACATTATTAATAAGGGTAATGAATTATTACATTACATCATTTATTCTATTACGTCGCTTATTTTATTCATTTAACATTTTATTATGTCCTACCAAACGAACCCTTAATAAAGTGATTTATAATAAAATAAAATAAAACAACAACAACAACAAAATAATAATAATAATAATAATAGTTTGGATGTATTTCACACGTATTACTCAAATGGCTGAATCTACTTTTCCTTATCTACTCGACAAATGGCTTTATAGAAGTCTCAAATGGAGGACCATACTTTTGACTGGCTTAGGGTGGTTTCGATCTATATGTTGGGACAGAACATGAACAGTAGGACTTACCGATGTGTGTTATGCTATCGATTGGGTCTTCTCATATTCTCCGTTCCAAAAGCATGCTCATCTTGCTCCAGGTCTTTGCAGGGGATATTTATGAAGACCATGATGTATCGTGTGTTGGCATTGTTGGTATCAAACACTGACATAACCTTGTGCATGATACCCTTGTCGACATATGTTTCCGGTCTGGGATTTCAACTGGTAAAAAAGTTGATATTGGGCTTGGTAGAGGGCGAGACAAACCCTTATGTCCAACTGACATGTTGCTCTACTCATGGGACAAGGGGCGTGGTGTATGTGTGGATATGACAGGTTCATCGCCCTTGACGCTAACTGAGATGATTGATTTTGTACCGAGGCGTGCTGTGATTGAGGTTGCACAACGTAAACGCATCAAGTATGAGGCTAAGTGTGCAGATATTGGATATGGTTCTCTCCCATTCTCATTCTCTTCTTCAGGGGAACTTGAGAGGGATGGAGTGACCTTACTAAAGCAGATCAGAAAGACTCAAGATATTGGGGCACGTACAACTGTTTTAGTATGATCAATTTTGCTATTACTAAAGGAGTGGGAGCCTAAATAGTATCCTGGCATCCCTCTAATTACGTCCAGCAGATATGTTACTTTACTCGTGGGATGGAGAACTTGATGTGTGTGTGGATCTGACTTGATCTTCGCCTTTGACGCCAACCGGGATGGTTGATTTTGTACCTGGTCGGGCCGTGATTGATGTTGGACAGCGTAAATGCGGTAAGTATATAGCTAAGTGTGCGGCTATTGGATATGGGCTTCTTCCCTTTTCTTTCTCTTTATATTTCAACTAAACTTCTGACCGTAATTAATCATCCAAAAGAGTCGCTAATTATAATAATTTTTTGGTACAGAATTAATCGGTGTTTGTTTGGCAAAAACAACAATAGTATTAGCTGTGAAAAAAAGTAAACACTATAATGAACGCTCTAAATGTGTTATTTTTCACGGATTAATAAAGTGAGCATCTCGAAAAAAAGATGAAGCTTCATTTTGCTTACCAAACGAACATTAAAATCACAACGCTCAACCGCTCATACATGCTTATAAACGCTCTGCTTCAAACACACTCTTAGGTTATGTTAGGTTGGTGATTAATTCTTATCTTTTAAAAGTAAAAACATTTTGAAGATCCGTAGGAATAAGATTAGTAACGGAAGTGATGATGACTGAATTTGCAAAGAACAAAGTAAAAGGCTTCGCATACCGCGTTTTAAAACAGCAGGTAGCAACCTGCTTTTAGAAAATGCCTTTTGAAAACACAAATAAGCACTTCTCTACTTTTCCTCACCAAACACTAGTTAAATTATTGCGTTTTGAAAATGCAAGAATCGTATAATCAGCTTGCAAACGCAATCCCAAACACCCCTATAGATGAGATTGTCACAAGACTTGAGAAAGCGTTGAAACTTGAAACATCAAAGTGGTGTAAGACCGTTTTTTTCTCTTCCATCTTCTATCATAATAACTACTCTATATATGTTTGAGTATATACCTTCAGTTTCACTTCATTGATCTATAACGCCGATAACCAGACCCCATAAACCTCATTATACACAACTTTTTTTTTGGTGCAGTTCTTTTATCCCTCTGATTATACACAACTAAAAGCCCTTTGATATCACGTCTTCCATTGCCCAGTTCTTTTATCCCTCTTTCACTTGTATGCATGTACTAGAACATAAAGCAAAATTGGAAAGATGTTAGTTAAAACAGTAAACCAGAGAAATTGGTACCATGTTGCATGAACTTTGGCACAATTAGTGATCCACTAACTTTTTCTCACTCAGATTATTAACTTGATTAACAGATAATGTATTTGCCAGGGAAAAAAAAAAAAAAAAAAAATCTATTTTTTTTTAAAAAAAAAAGGAGGGAAAAAAAAAAAAAAAAATATAATATAATTATAAGGGGGGGGGGGGGGGGGGGGGGGGGGTTGGGGGGGGGGGGGGGGGGGGGGTGGGGGGGGGGTGGAAATAATATATATATTAATATTATATATTTTTATTATATATTTATATCATAATATTAAAAATAAAAAAAAAAATCAACCAATTTGATCACCTCAAAGTCCCCCTTGAAAATATCCTATCCGCCACCAACAACTTTGATGAAGAAAATGTCATCGGAGAAGTTCAGGGGTTTGAAAAGAGATACAAGGGACAGCTCTTGTTGTCCGGTGAGTTGATTGATATCGCTGCTAGGAGGTTAAATAAAGGAAGGAATGATCGAGAACATCTGTTTTGGATGGATATTTCCATGCTTTCAAGTCTCACACATAAAAATTTGGTTTCTCTTGTTGGGTTTTGTGATGAAAATGATGAGAAGATCATCATTAACAGGAATGAGACCAGGGGAATACTGACCGACTATGTAAGTGACCCGCTGTTGTTGACATGGGTGCGGCGATTGGAGATATCTGTCTCCTTGCACATGCATTAAGCTATATTCATTACGATGAGCCACGCGACTTTAGCGTAATACACCGGGCTATAAACAGCTCTTCAGTTATATTAAATGATGGCTGGGAACCCAAGTTATATGGTTTTGAACATTCCATGAAGATTAAAGCATCTCAAAGGCACCGTTCATTTCATACTAATAGAGTTAGGGGTGTGAATGGGTATGGAGACCCAACATATCTTGAGACAAAGAGAGTGAGTCACAAGTCAGATATGTATTCCTTTGGGATAGTATTGTTTGAACTACTCTGTGGTAGAGACTCAATCATCGACAGTGACACAAATAAGTATTTGGCACTGGCCGTTACTCATTACAGAGAGGAAAGACTCCATGAAATAATTGATTGGAATCTATGGAAACAAATGGACTCTCAATCATTCAACATCTTCGCCGAAACAGCGTATGATTGCTTGAACGAAGAACGATCGCAGCGTCCAAATATTGATGAAATTGTCACGAGACTCGAGAAAGCGTTGGACTATCAAAATGCGGTAACACTTTTTTTTTAATTTGCTGGACCTTTCTTCATATGACTTCACCATATATGCTCTGTTCTTTTATCCAAAAATGTAGTTAGTCAAAAAGTATTTACAATTTATTGATCTCATCACAAACGCATACGTCATTGGGGCTACATTTAAACGAATTCAATTTGGGATGCATTATGGGCCAAAGGAATCTGAGATTGGGGTATTTAGTCAAAAACCCATTGGCGGCTTGGCGTAGCATATATCTAATAATTAAATCTGTGGCTTTATTAGTTGACTAAATATAATGTAACCTTTTTTTTGTCAAAGACGATGAGTGATGGGTGAAAATATTTTATTGCAAATTGGCTAATAAGTATGATTATACTATGTAAGTTATATTGAAATTTCGTGTAGTTATCATTTTATATTGTATGAATAAAAATAGTTAATGACGAAGATGACCATTATAAGTTATTTAAAATTATTTTTTAAATAAGAATACACAAATATATAGTTAAAACCGCTTTAGTGTGGCTTATGTCACAACTTTGTTAATTCACCATTCAATTCACAATCATACCACGTAAAAATGAGAAGGTATTTGAAATTTGTGTCAATCAAATTCAACTAAAACTAACAACTTGTTATAGTAATAAACCCTAACAACTTGTTATAATAATAAACCCTAGCAACTAAGCAACTAAGAAAATCAATTAATAGACCTAAATTACTAAAAGAAAAACAAGCTTTACGTTGTGTTCCCAAGTTCTTATTTGAAAATAAATGAAGAGAAGTGGAGAGGAAATTGAAAAATAATCATGTTCCTAAGATTTTTTTTGTAGAGAAAAGAAGAGAGATGCAAATTACGCCAAATTTATCCTCATAAACTTCTTCCCAAATTGAGATGATTTGAAGAGAAGTTTAATTTTAAGCTTAATATGGTTCTACCTCTTTTCTTTCTTTTCAATTAGGGGAACAAAACAAAAAAGCAAATTTTATCTATTATCTCCTCTTTCTTTTGCTCTCTTTCTTATTATTCCTCTTTTATTTCTCTTATTTCTGTTTTATACACACACGGATAGAGTATTAAGATGCCAGAGAAAAATCGTCACCAACATTGAATAATTCGTCACTAAACAAGTTTAGTCACAAACCTCAAGTCGTCACTAAATGAATCATTATGGCAGTATAGTTCCTGCGGACAAAGTTAAAAAGTGGGACGAAAACTGTGTCGTGACAATTTGTGTCGAGTTTTTTCCATACCAATATTTGTTCTATACAATGAAGTCGTCACTAAGAATGCTACAAACGGCATAGTTAACTCCGTCGTACGTTTAGTGACCTTAGTGACGAAATAACTTGTCAACTGACTATCAAATTTAAGAGAAAAAAGGTGGTGAATATCATATGATATTACAAAAAAACAAATGCTCAATTTCTGCTATGACCACGTCTAAATAGCTGGTAAAACTAATAATGTACAATGAAAGTTCAAGATACTAATTCCAAATGTAATGTAATACTATTTGATCTGAACTTACAACATGTTTTATGACAACAATCTACCTACAATACGTTCCTTGCAAAAAGGAGTAAAAACAAACTCATCTATAACCTACTAAATGGAGAAATGAGAAAGCTCATGACGAGCAAGTTCCTAGACAAGATGTCTTCTAGATTACTGAAGCATGCTTCATGTTATTGTTGTTGCATCCAAGTAAGTACTTGAGGAGTTGCATCATATCATCTCTGGCTTTAAGACCCATTTGTCAACATTTTTCTGAAACTAAATGCATGATCGAGATTACCAAATTGTATTTCCTATAATAGAATTGCAAAAAAGAGGGAGTTGTTCAGTACCAGAATTGCAACACAGGTCACTACATTAACTTAGATTAACTAGTAAAACTTGATGAGTAGCAACACTAGTACCCAGTCGGACGGAACTTGACAAGTTATTTGGGGGAGGGGGGGGGGGGGGGGGCGAAATCATAAACAAATATGTACCAAAAAGAAAGACAAGAAATACGCGACAACTCATAAAATAGTCAACATCCCAATAAGCGATACATCAAAATATAGTTAAACGAAGCAAAAGATACAAATGACACGGTAAACAAATTTATATCTCGGCTCGACGACCTTTAAGGCTTTTAAAATTTTCAATTAGATTTTTTCAGCAATTTCTTTTTCAGTGTAAACCGCCAAGCTAACCTCCTAAGATAAGTCATCTGACATCTATAGGAGAAGTCTATTCTTGCATACTTTCATTGCTGAAAATGCCCCCTCAGTTGTTGCAGTGGAAAAGTGTCAAGATGAACCCCAGTCTATCAAACAAATAATTTGTCTCGCGCTTATGAGTTTTAACAAAGTGATGTGAAACAAAGGATTAAACTAAGAGCAGAACATACGAAAAAAGGGGCACTAAGCTAAATCATTCAAAGACAATTGACTTTTGAATAAGCTAAATCATTCAAACTTTCAAAGTAACAAACGAATAATCTACATAATAAATCAATAAAGGCGTATGAAAAAATAAAAGGAAATAGAATAACAGATACCTAGCTTGATGACTTAACAGATCAACTGATCAAGATCATGTCTTTTGTCTTCAATATATTACTCTGTATCATGTATACTTTCATTTTGGAATTAAATTACTATTAGATTTGAGATAGATGAATTGGGAATTGGGGAGCCGAGAGCAGTTTATCTTAGTTATTTGGTTTCAAGAAGATCAAAAATGCTTTTAGATATTCCTACACCCATAGTATGACGTATTTAGTCTTCTACAACTACACACGGGGGGCAAAATGTAATTTTTTTATTTTTGGAAACAGCTAGCAACCAATAAGAAAAATTAAGAAAAGCGCTGGGAAGATAAATGATAATGTGATACCATTGTTCATGGTTAAATGAGCAGAGATCATACTCTTTCCATTGGCTTTACTTTCGGTCTTAATACGAGTGTTTCCAATACAACAACACCAGCTATATGGTGTCCAAAATATGTGAGTACCTGAGGAAATGAACCTAAGATAATGATAGAACCAAATTTCACGTCAAGACAATGATGGAGATATAGTGAATGCTGTTAAAAATAAATTTACCACAATATTACGACTTTACAAGTATCATCCAATTAGTTACTGAAGTTGAGTATCATTTGAAATGGCCCACTGTTTTTTGGAAAATGCTTTTCAATTCTAGTCCTCATCAACTTGAACCCTTAAAAGTGATAAAAAGAAAATTAACTTATTGACCTGAGGACAAAAAAAACTCATAGGCCTTATTAGCCTGTTTAAAAAACTTATAGTCTCATTTAGAGATTTAATCGTTAAGTATATAGCTAAGTGTGCGGCTATTGGATATGGGCTTCTTCCCTTTTCTTTCTCTTCTTTGGGAGAATTAGAGGCTGATGCGGTTACATTGCTGAAGCGGATCCGAAAGTTCTCCATGGTTCAGGATATTGGGGCACGGGCTGCTGTTCATATATTTAACAGGATCAGTTTTGTTATTGCTAAAGGAGTAGCGGCCCAGATAGTATCTCGGCTCTCCTCATTGTAAATCTCTTGAGGTTGAGCTTATAATACCTCTCGATTCAAAAAAATAAAATAATAATAAAGTGATAATAATATTCTTTTATAAATTGCAAAAATGGTCTTTGTGGTTTGGCCAAATTGTAGATTTGGTCCGTCAAATTTTGAAATTGCAAAAAACGTTCTTATTTTGAAGGTTTGTTTTCACTTTTGGTCCTTGGTCGACTTGAAATGACTAAAATAACCCTTTTGGAATTTGGCCAAACCATAAAGACCATTTTTGCAATAATAAAAAAAATTAAAAAATTAAAAAAAATCAATAAGAATTTTTTTTTAATTTTTTTTATTTCGGTTTCAGTTTACGAGCAATAATTAAAAAAATATTTTTTTTATTTCGGTTTCAGTTTACGAGCAATAATTAAAAAAAATTAATTAATTTTTTTTTTAATTTCGGTTTCAGTTTACGAGCAATAATAAAAAATTTTAAAAATTTAAATTTTTTTTATTTCGGTTTCAGTTTACGAGCAATAATAAAAAGAATTAAAAAAATTTAAATTTTTTTTATTTCGGTTTCAGTTTACGAGCAATAATAAAAAAATATTAAATTTTAAAAAATTAATTTTTTTTTATTATTGCCGTAAACTGAAACCGAAATTAAAAAAATTAATATTTTTTTATTATTGCTCGTAAATTAAAACCGACATAAAAAAAATTTAATTTTTTTTTTGAATATGTTTTTTATTATTGCTCGTAAATTGAAACCGAAATAAAAAAAATTTAAAATTTTAAATATTTTTTATTATTGCTCGTAAACTGAAACCGACATAAAAAAAATTAATTTTTTTTAAATATTTATTTATTATTGCTCGTAAACTGAAACCGAAATAAAAAAAATTATAATTTATAATTCTTTTTTATTATTGCTTGTAAACTGAAATCGAAATAAAAAAATTTTAAAATTAATTAATTTTTATTATTGCTCGTAAACTGAAATTGAAATAATTTTTTTTTTAAATTTTTAATTTTTTTTTATTATTGCTCGTAAACTGAAACCGAAATAAAAAAAATTTAATTTTTTTTTAATTATTGCTTTTAAACTTAAACCGAAATAAAAAAACTAATTTTTTTTTTAAATTATTATTGCTCGTAAACTGAAATATTTTTTTTTAATTTTAATTTTTTTTATATAATTGCAAAATTGGTCCTTGTGGTTTGGCCAAATGGCAGAAGGGTATTTTGGTCATTTCAAGTCGACCAAAGACCAAAAGTGAAACAAAACCTTGAAAATAAGGACTTTTTTTTGCAATTTCGAAATTTGACAGACCAAATCTGCAATTTGGCCAAACCACAAGGACCATTTTTGCAATTTACTCTAATAATAATAATATATGGATAGGTGTGCGGCTATTGGATATGGGTTTCTCCCATTCTCTTTCTCGTCCTTGGGAGAATTAGAGACAGACGTGGTTACCTTGCTGAAGCGCATCCGAAAGTTTTCCATAACTCAAGACGTTGAGGCACGTACGGCTATTCATAATTTTAATATGATTACTTTCGCCATTGCTAAAAGAGTGGGGGCTCAGATAGTATCTCAGCTCCTCTCTAATTTTTTGTAAATCCTATGAGTTTCTAATAAAGTGATGTTTATAATAATAATAATAATAATAATAATAATAGTGCAGAATCCACATTTTCCTTATCTCATCGACAGATGACCTTGTGGAAATCTCAAATGGAGGATCACACTTCTGACTGGCTTAGGACGGTTCCTATTTCTGGGTTCGGACAAACTATGAATGGTAAAACTTATCGTTGCGTTTTGTGCTATCGGTTAGGTATCCCCTTATTTTATATTTTGAAGCCTTGTTCAAGGGTTTTTGCCGAGGATATTTATGGAGACCATGTTGTATCATGTACTTGTATTATTGGTATTAAACATCGTCATAATATTGTGCGTGATACCCTTGTTGACATATGTTATCGTTCTGGGATTTCAACTGGTAAAGAAGTTGATATTGGGTTGGATGGGGGGCGTGACAAACCATTACGTCCAACAGATATGTTACTTTACTCGTGAGATGGAGGAGTTGATGTGTGTGTGGATCTAACTGGATCTTCACCTTTGACGCAAACCGGGATGGCTGATTTCATACCCGATCGGGTGGTGATTGATGTTGCACAACTTAAACGTGTGCGGCTATTGGATATGAATTTCTCCCATTTTCTTTCTCTTTCTTTGGAGAATTAGAGGCATACGTTGTTATCTTGCTGAAGCGGATTCGAAAGTTCTCCATGACTCAAAACATTGAGACACGTGTTACTGTGCATATTTTGAATATGATTGGTTTCTCTATTGCTAAAGGAGTGGGAACCCAGATAGTATCTCGACTTCTATCTAACTTTTTGTAAATCTTATAAATTTCTAATAAAGTGATGTTTGTAATAATAATAATAATAATAATAATAATAATAATAATAATAATAATAATAAAGGAAAAGGCATTTTAGTCATTGTACATCATCACCCGAAAGTATTTTAGTCATTTCACGTTTTTTAACCAGTCAAACTAACGGTCAACAAAAAATAGACAAAAAATGTTAAAAGCCGCCCAAAACTGAATAGGATCTGTTACTTTTTAAACTATTTAACTAAAACCGTTATCCTCGACAAACCACAATGACCAAAAATGTAATTAACTCTATGCGTAAATATCATGCCAATGTGTTATTGCTTTTTTAGTTATTGATAAAGACATTGATTGGTAAAAAAGAATTTCTGATCATCATCGTTAAAGTGTCCGGTTCCATGTTCAAATCTCGCTTGGTTAAGATAAATTTGAATTGGTCACGCTAACTTCTTCCGAAGAGAAAAAATGTTTGAGTCGTTTGATGAAGAACCGAACATGTGAATTCGTTGATCAAAATCATAGTTGCAAAGAAAAAACGTACGTGAACAACAAAGTATTATGTGATTTTGAGTTTTTCATTTTATAATTTTAAGTTTAATAAGTATGTAGATTTTTTTTTTTGGTCAAGCTAAAAGAAAATTGTTCACATCACACCGACTTTGTATGTAGAAAACGAAAGATTTATTAAAAAAAGGCATTGTAATCTACGAGCAATTAAGTCCACATAAGCAAATATTTATTTAAGTTAAATTGTAACATGTGCAAAAATAGGATAATGCTTATCCAAATCATAAGACCATAATGTATTGCAACAAAGAATTTGTATACTTTTTATTTCACGTTAAGACTAAGTGTAATAAGCAGACTTCAGTACCACTTTAGCTTTATATTAGGTTTTTTTCGTTTACATTTAACTTCGCCATCAATTTATTGTAATAAAACAATAAACTTTACCATCAAAACATACTTTTACTTAAACACAAAACTCGGTCTTGACATGAACGAGTGCATCTTTTATTACTCTCAATCTAACAAATTGCTGAGTTAGTACTAGTCATATGAAAATACCCATAAGAGTGCTAGGTGCAATGGACACCAACAGCACGTTGTTGGTGCGTCACCTCACCGCAACTTAGCATCCTTCCAATAACATCTCACCAACAAAAACATCCTCTTCAACAAAAATACCAACAACATATTATTGATACTTTTGAGTCCCACAAAAACCCCACAAAAATAATTCACTCACTAAAATAAATAAAAATAAAAATACCAACAACATCCGTTGGTGGAGTGGCTAAAAACCAATGGCTAACGAATTGCTAAAAGGACCGATGCAGTTTGGCTAACGCATGGCTAGCCACTAGTGCTCTTTGAGGTGAATAGCGGACGAATAACTCCATTGTACCGAGCACTCTAATAGCCATAAACTCATTTATTAAACTTTTTTCTCACCATTAATATGTGTGATTCTAAGGATCTTGATTTTAATTTACCTTTAATAATGAGTTTTGTAATACATATGACTCATTATGATTAAAAGCAAGTATTACATGTTAGCTAATTTAAAACATAATGAGTGCTAACAATTTTAATTTACCTTTAATAAAATAAGTTTTATTTGTCACATAGATAATATTTTTATAAGGCATAAGCCTTCGTAAGCTCAAACTCATAGAGACTTATAAGTAGGGGTGGAAACGAGCCGAGTCGAGCCCGAGCCTGCCAGAGCTCGAGCTCGGCTCGTTTAAGTTTTACAAAGCTCGAGCTTGAGCTCGGCTTGTTTCGAGCCTTATTATTTAAGCTCGAGCTCGGCTCGTGGTATGTTAGACAGGCTCGGGCTTGGCTCGAGCTCGGCTCGTTTATACGATTTGGCAATGTAAAATTAATGTTTGGCTCGAGCTCGGTTCGTAATATATCTAATTTAAGCTTGTTATTAAGCTTGTTATTAAGCTCGTTAATAAGCTCGTGTATAAAACATTAGGCTTGTTTAGGCTCGCGAGCCCAGACGAGCTTTGTACGTAAAGCTCGGGCTCGAGCTCGTTTGATAAATGAGCTGCAACTTAGGCTCGAGCTCGGGTTCGAGCTCGTTTAGGCTCGGCTCGTTCGAGCTTTTTACCGATCCGATCTCGAGCTTTTCACGAGCGGCTCAGCTCGTTTCCACCCTACTTATAAGAGATTATAGTTATACTTAATCAAACTGCTTAAATATTCTTCAAAATATAATGGATTATCACGTAATAATTGAAAATATATGTGAATTTAATTTTATGTATTTTTATGCGATTTTACATTAACAAGTTTCAGCTCGAATTAATTAGCCAAACAATTATGTTAAAAGAAAAGCATGAGTTTTCGGCTTATAATATAAGCTCGAGTCTAAGAGCGTTGGGTACCGTAACGCCGTGGGGTCCGGTGTTAACGTCGTGGCCGGCGGTACCGTGGATGTGAAATTGACGACGGCGTTGGTGGCCAAGTTGACACACCAACGCCTCGTTGAGGCTTGTTTTGTTAAAAAAAAATTGTTTACAAATTTGAAAATGGCTATTTTAGCCGGGTTTTTTTTTTAAATAATTATTTTTGTTTAAAAACAGCCGGTAACGACTAGGTTTTTTTTTTAATTTTTTTAAAAAAATACCCCAAACGGCTAGTTTTTTCAAAAAAAAATTATTTTTTCTAAATATTTTTACCCACTATATATATCTCATTTCATCTTCAACAATCTGCATCATCAACCTATACATTCAATCTTCATCCTAAAACAATCTTCATCCTTCCAAAAAAAATGGCCGACTTTCCCAATGAAGGCTCGTTTTGGAACCTCCTTAACGCCGGTACGATGGGTTCCGAGTCTACCTCGAATTCTCAATTCCCCGGTTTTTCTAGCCAAGCCCCGATAACTCCCGAGCAACAAGCTTTTCTTCAATCTCAACAACAAGCTTTTCTTGCATTTCATAAAAACTTTCCAAAACATACAACAAAATCCACCACAACAACAAAGCCAATCTTCAAACTCAATTCCACAACAAACCGACTCCCAACCCAAAAGAACCCGAGTTAAACACGCGGTCAAAAGATCAAAAGGAAAAAAGGTCGAACCGACGAGTGACGTTACTACTTTACGTTGGTCCTCGGACGAGGAAGCGTTACTTGCCGAGTGTTTCATTGCGGTATCCGAGGATCGTAACGTCGGGCGGTCACAAGCGAAGGACACGTTTTGGATTCGGGTTATAAACGTGTTAGGAATTTTGTAATAGAGAGTTACTACTAGTAGGTATGTAGTTCCTACTGGTAGAGTAAACAGTTCCTGCTGGTA
>BQNB010021617.1:49014-61129 GCA_026074375.1 Tanacetum coccineum
TCATCTACTGCCGACGGTCCCTAATATATATGGGGGACGTTTGAATTAAATAAGGGGTCCACCATATTTACGGGGGCCGTCTCTAGGGGGTGAGTTTTGGACTTGATTTTTGATGAAATTTACGAAAGAAGTGACATTTTAATTTGCATTTCACTAATTAAAAATACTTAAAATACTTTGGATGAAGTAATTAACTTGTCACGACGCATAGAATAGAAAATAGGCTAGAATCGAGACTAGTAGAAAAGAAGAGAGAGATTTACGGAAAGTGTTCCATCATTCCTAGACCTAGACGAAGATAATTGAACGATTCGTGCTTGAGGGGTAAGGGAAAGAATGTCGGCGATGCTATCTTCAGACAGAACTTTTTCGATGGAAATGTTTCCTTTTTGGACATTGTCCCGAAGGAAATTGTGACGTATCTCGATGTGTTTCGTCCACGAGTGAAAAAATAAATAAAGAAGAAAACAAACGAAGATGGAAGCGACGAGCTTGACAATGTCAAGACAAATGGTGGTTAGCATACGATGAACTACATCCATGAAGTTATGTAGCTCTTCTTGAGCATTGCGAATGTTCATAGAACTTATCTTAAAGGTGGTAGCGGAAATGGTGGATGAAAGAAATTAGCCATCTATATGGTTGTAAAGGCGTGATTGAGTGAGAAGGTAGAGGTGTGATCGCAATTTCCCGAAAGACAAATAATGTTTTCATTGAAGAGAAAGAGTGTTTTCGTTGAAGAGAAAGAATGTTTTCGTCAAAGAGCAAATGAGAGCGTTTTATCTTATGTTTAAAAGGCTTGAATATGAATTTTTGGATATGACCTTTAAATTTTGCGATCGTAAGTTAAAGATACTTGAATATTTTGGATGAAATATTTAAGTTGTCAAACCTACTTGGAGGAGTGTTAGATTTGTATCTAACCTTTCCTTGACAAACGAGTGGATTATTTTGAAGAAAGCGAGCTGATGATTAAGGGAATGTGTAAATGAAGACTCTGGGAGATTTAAGACCATTTTATGACTCTTTTAACTTTTTAGATTTATGACACGAACGCGAAGAAAAATATTCTAGTGTGAGAAAATATATACCTAGATGCATAATACATATAGATGTAAACATGCAAGTTTATCTAAGCATGCATCAACATAATAATCAACGTGATTAATTTGGGAGACTATATAACATCTAAAAGCTAATTGTTATACATCAAACTGACACAGTGTAGGTGTACAATTAACACGTAAGTCATGTAAGATGACACATACAAAACATTATAATTTTTAATTGCAATCGTCATGTAAAACATGTTAGCATTTAGCATTTAGGAGCATGTGTTATTTAGATAAACTAAGAGATATTTTATCTAAATTGCTAGAAAAAGACAAACGCCTTTACAATGACATGCATTCAATAGCTAAGTAAATAAACGTTGAGCATCAAGATAACTATGAAGGCATATAATTGCATTATATGGGAGCAAGTTATCATCTTGAAACTTCAAAGCACATACATGAGGTGCAGGTAGTCTAGATTGACTAAGGAGAATCCTAATTTCTACTTGTTTAGTATTCACTCCTAATGGGATACTGTTAGCCTTAATTTTATTAAGTCAAACAAGAATGTTATCGGTCATCTTAATTATTATTAATCTTAGTTTGTAATAGGCTAGTCGGGTTTAACGGGCTTGGACTTTAAGCTAATATCGTCTATGTTTCAGGCCAAAGCCCAACAAATAGCCAAGCCCGACCCAATAAGAAAGCCCACGAGCCAACACACGGCCTTGGACTATAAATACCACCTTTTTAGCATGTTAGGAGGGTGTTGGTTACCATTTGTTTTATTTGAGTAATCCACCATTTCTTTTCCTTCTCTCTTATTTCTTTCTCTCTCTAAACTTCTCTCTCTTTCTTTCTTATTTGGTTCGACACATATATGGCTTATTGGTAGCTTACTAGGTTGTGATATGGATTAGATATTTGGATAACAGATACAAAGTCCATCAATGTAGATTATCATTAGGCATATTTAGGAAGATCCATTTAATCAAATTAGAGAATGAATATGAGATTATCACTAGTGGTGCTCAATTCAGGCTAAACACGACCATTTTTAAGGGTTATACCACCAACCCAACTTCACTCTTGGAAGCAATTCAACCATTAGGTCAAATTAAATTTCTAGTGCGATAGGTTTTCCAGTAGTCATTCTCATGTTAGACAAAATAGAATTTCTATATTTGCCTAATGAAGTGTAGCAAAGATAAAATTTGTATTGTCTTTAAATACATGGCCTAATATGACTTAACTAACATGCTTCAATCATGGTTCACATAATCCTAATCAAGATGTGTGGAATTCTAGGGTTGAATGAGAAAGAAAGTAAGTTGTTATAATTTTAAGAAATAATGAGTCATCTAGAACCTAGGAGTATGCTTAAGAGTGATAATGTTTAATATACTATATTGAGAGTGTTCAAAGAATGTACCTTTGCATGTATTTTAAGAAATAAATCTAATTAAGGTTACTTACCTCAATAGATCTTGTGAATGTTTCTTTATAGAAATAATGATGATTTACTAACGGTTAGTTAAATGTATGTTAGACTTTTAAACAAGAAATTGACAAAAGGAAGATGTTTAAATCTGATGCCATATGGCGAATCTACCTAAACCGAAGATGAATCAAGGACGTAGGATCCATTGATCCATGGAGATGCCAAATTTAGGCAAGGATCATTTTCCCATTATTTGGGAGATGGTGTTGACATTAAGTTATTAGGAGGAGCTTATATAAGTTATAAGGCTTCTCGGTTTGATTTTTCGGAAATGACATCCAAGTCTTGCTAATCAAGTTGGAGTACTTATGAGTTTCCTAATGGAAATTTATAAGTCGTCAATCCTACTTAGAGTGTGTTAAGTTTAGCATGCATAATTTGACCATAGCTAATAACACAAACATTTAAACACTTTAGACTCAATGAAACATCTTCATTACAAGTGTGAGTTGCAATTCGATGAATATTCTTATTATCTTGCAAAAGATTTCGTAATTTCATGTAATAACCTAGGATGGTTATACATGTAGGCTCGGAAAAATATTTATGGTCATTTGATTGATATTTCCATGATCTAGATAAATTCTAATCTCGATTTCATATTCATATTCCAAATTTGTAATTAGATTGAATAGTGAGATTGATTATCATTTGAATAATAATCATCTTTATATTCGAAATCTTCTTATAATCACTTATTGAAAGAAAGCACAATAATGGTTTGTGGAATATGTTCAATTATTCCTAGTCCTAACCTGAGATGGTTAAAGGGTTCTCACAAGAAGAAATATTATGCTTATTTGGTAAATGTCACACCCCCAAACGGGGCCTGGACGGAATCACGTGTCCGGAGGCGTGACGTCATAATATACATCACACAAGATACAAAGAACGACCTCTAAGGGTACGTTTAGAAATCCAACATCGTTGCATTAAATAAAATAGTTAAAGTTTTACATAGGTTCTTAGATAATATGTGGAAGCAAATAAAAGGTTTTAAAGTTTGACAATGATGTTAACATAGATAATAATAATTCTTGAAAATCGGTCCAAAGCAAGGCAACACCATAAAGCAAGCAAAGACATCCATAGCTAAGCACCTAAGAAAAACATGCTAAAACGTCAACATAAAGTTGGTGAATTCATAGGTTTGAATTTGATATAAGAGTAGACCACAAATTTTTCAAAACGCATGTGACTATTATAAAAGATAAAATATCACATAAAAGGCATTTACGTTGCGCTAAGCTCATGATACCGAGGCTAAATGTAATGGGAGCATGCAAATTGCTTAATAAACTTGCCCTGGCGGGTGCCAACATGACGCTTTACCGTATCACTCGACATGGTATACGTCTGTTGATCATAAAGATATCATATTGTCGTTTCCATAATCCTAAGACAATTGTAAGTGTGAGGTTGATGAAATAAATGACAAGATTAATTTTCTTACTTCAGGATGTCATATATTTTGCTTGTGCGAAAAACTATTTGTTTTATGCAGTATGCATAGTTTTTGACATTTATTAGTAAATGAATGATTTTTCAAACCATTTTAATACAACACACATCTTTTGTAAAATACTATATGTTTATAAAAAGAATATAATTATGTTGTTGTAGTTAGAACAAAGCAAACACAAGCAAAGTTTAAAAAAATACAATTTCATTTACATAAATACTAATGTATTAATATGAAATATTTTTCTTTGTTAACCAACCTAAGGGGTAAACAAAGCAAGATGATGAAAAGATTTAGACATCTTGTTGGAAGAGAGTTAATGTGTTGGAAATATTTTATTGACGGATTTTAACATATGATCTTAGGACATTATTTTTCCACACACTTGACAAATTATTTAACTCTTGTTTCTAAATGGGTTACTACACTCAAAATAATCTACAAGATGTTTATGTAACACTTGTAAATATAGTGATCTATGCCTATATGCAATGCACAAACAATTTTGCAACTTAACGCAAAAATATATGCGTAATTCCTATAAGGATAATACGAAAAACTATTACATACAAAAAACATACATTGCACAAGTGGTATTAAGAAAATAATTAGCTCAATTACAAATAGTAATGATTACTTATTAATATCTATTAACCAAGTTGAAACAAAAGTTAAACACACATAATCATCTAGCATACACATAAGGATATTCATCGTTGTTTTGTGTATTAGATATAACGATGTATACATAGCTTGATTTTATTTGAAAACAAAAATAGTAACCTCCCCATTTAAAACTAAATCAAGAACAATAATTTCAAAGGAGTGGGTGGGGGGAGAAAAAATTTGACTAGAAAATGCTCGACTTGAAAGAAAAGGTAAGACAACAGGGGGGTTTTTACCGTCAAACCGAAACATATAGTTTTGACCACTAAGTATTTTGCATTTATGACTGACTTAAGTTTAGAATAAAGACTTAAAGTATTTTTAAATGAAACTAGACTCAATTATCTTCGAAATGGCGGGTGGCACGACTTCTACGGACTTACGGTTGATTTTAAATGAGATTTATCGAATTTGCCAAAAACTGACTAAACAGACGGGGCCCCCATAAAGGTGACGGCCCCCAGATATATTAGGGGGCCGCCCGGACATTTATGGGACCGCCACCAGTGACCCAAAAATACGTTTTTCGTATAAAATTGATTGGAACTAATGTAGGACGTAGGACTTTACAGGGTATTTTCCAACACATAAAGCACGTGTTTTAGACATCATTTTTATTCCTAGGGCTTACAAAGACGTATCTTAACACTTCAAGCTTTTTGAGAATATTTTCATTCAAGCTAGTATACGAGGTATATTTAACAACAAAACTAGTACGAATCAAGGAACCAAAACAAACTATCATATATAATTCCCCTTCATGGTAATTGATGACATGGACGTACTCAATTTTATTAACCATTTGTTTTGAAAAACTATACGCGACGTGGCTCTGATACCAATTGTGGAAACCATAGAGGGGGGTGAATACGTTTCCATTAAAAACTTTAAGATCAAGAATTACATCACTCTTCTACCGGTGGTCCCATATATATATGGGGGCCGCCAAGTATATCAGGGGTCCGCCTGATTTATAGGATCGCCTCCAGGAGAGGTTTTTGGACTAGATCTTTTGTATCAAATCACCAATCAAGTTTAAACGAAATATAGAGTGTCGAACATAGGTTAACATTAGCTAAAGCAGTCTTCCTAACAATATAACCACACTCACAATATTTAGCACAAAGAGCTACACAACTTTAACTAACAGGATATACACAACCATTCACACAATCATGAGTACAATGCAAGTATAAAAGTAAAGCAGATAAATGTAATAAGATAAGTAAAGTAGAAGGTTAAAAGAAAAGTCACACCGCCCACGGGGCCTGACTGTGGGGATAAAAGGAAAAAAAAAAAAGAAACACGTGTCCGAGGGTGACTTGAATGCGCATCTCAAGTACAAAGCATAAAGAACGACCTTTTAAGGGGTACGTGTTTTGAAAAATAAACACCGTTGCATAGATTTAATAATAATAAGTTTTACATCGATTAAATTTAAAAGATTCAAAGTTAAAATGCGGAAGCTTAAATAAGTTCAACAACGGTATTTAAAAACATAGATAAATCTCTGGTAAACCGGTACAGGCAAATAGACTCCACATAAGTCAATCAACAGCATCCATGCTAAGCACCTGAGAAAAACATGCTTAAAACGTCAACATAAAGTTGAGTGAATTCATAGGTTTAGTTCAAACGATGTTACAGTGGACCACAAGATATCAACACGTATGCGACAGTTATAACAAATACAACTTCACATAAAAAGTATTTACGTTGCGCTAAGCTCATGACACCGAAGCTAATTACGTTTATAGCATAGTATATTGCTAGGTTGAAACAAGCCCCCGAGGTAACTGGACCAAGCTAAACCTTCTAAAGTTCGACATGGTATATAACCGTTTATCGGGCACCCCGTGTGTATTGAGCGCTACTCACCCGATATGGATAATTAATCCCATAATCTATTTATAACACTCGCGCTCCCTCGACCGGTCCTCCAGTCAAGAGATTGACGGTTCATGATAAGTGGGGCAGTAGTGGTCTAAACGCTACTTAGGCAACACGTAAACAGGGAAAATCTCACGCAAAGTACTTGTGTCCAGTTTTAAAAACAAGCAATGTTTCTCACCCCAAGTTATAAAAATTTAATTTAAAACGAGTAAAGAGTGGCGGCTATGAAACTCACCTTGATAATAAGGTTAAGAGTATACTCAAAATATGGTCACTTGAATGAACGGTGGTACACGGGTATGACCTAAAAGAATATGAGTTTTCGATTTAGACCTCTGAAGTTATCGTTACTATACTTGACAGCATGCACGATCATTGTCAATTTAGCAAACGTTAGTTATACATTTAAAAACGTTAGTGATCGAGTTTTGCGAAACGTACATATATAATATTTTATTACTTATATAGATATTATATTTGTTATGGTTAATACCTAAGTAACTTGTTATTTATCATTTAATATTTCCAATATTTAAGTAAATTAATCGAATTATTTCCATCATTTAGTTTGTTCCAAATAGTTTCTAAGTATAATAGATTTTGCAAAATTTCGCATGACCCGTTCGTGTTTTACACGTTTTCCCAAAGTCGTAGACTTATAATGAAATACCAACTTTCAAACCACTTTCCATATTTAAATTTTCTCCATGTCAATTCAAATCCATTATTAAATGTAACGTTTCGACGTCCAAAAAAATTAAACGTAAAAACTCTAAATCGTACATTATACAATAATTCACTCACGAACATATCCAATAAACTACACCGTAACTTTTATGCTTTGTGTTTTGCATATATTTGGGCTTTGCCCGTTAAGTCCGAAAATGTAGTTTTACTTACCCATTTAATCCTATAAGGCAAAATATAAGTAATATAATACGTAACCTCAAGATAACTTCAATAAGCTCACAATAAGTCAAGTATAATAAGCAACCATAGAAGTCTCAAAAATAATCCCTCAAGGATGTTGGGTCATGTATGTGGGACGTGGCATTAACCCTAATAAACTATATCCGAGCGTATTTAAAAGAGCCGAAATAAGTTATACCCATTTTTCCCTTTCACAAAAAGCTAGAAATTGATCTACAAAACTAATGTCAAAAAAAAAAAGCTAAACAATAATGCCTTTCTTCATTTTCAAGTTGGTCCGAAATCTTTATAAGCCCTAAAAATAAGCCAAATAATTTAAATAAGCTTTCGCCCAAGCTTGTTAATCATAAGCCAAAACAAAATGAACCATAGCATAATCATTTTTATTACACGAAAATAACCACGATCACAAAACTATCATTTCCTTATATTTATATATGTGTAAGTCCGAAAAATAAGAACACCCCTTTTAGGGTTTTATGTAGTTTATAAACCTTTGTTTTACAAAAATAAGTTGTACAACTAGTATGTATGCATCAAAGAAGTAAATAAAAGTAAACAATTTATTTGAGAATTGAAGACTTACAAACTAGAAGATTTGGATGGTGAACAAAGATAATGACAACCCAAATGTTGTTTAACAAAACCCAGATATATAAAAAAGAAGGGTAGGTAATTATTTAATTGGGGGGGGTGGGGGGGTTTATTATGGGGGGGGGTTTTTTTTTTTTTTTGGGGGGGGGGGGGGGGGGGGGGGGGGTGTGTGTGTGTTTTTTTTATTTGGTTATATAATGTTTATTAGATTGGTTGGTGTTATTAGATGAAAAATGAATGTTTTTGTTTGTGTTCTTGGTTCGGCACAAAAGAAGAAAGAAAATGATGAGTTTTATGTGTGTGAGTATAATTGAACAAATGGATATGTATGATTATATAATACAATGTTTACTTCACACACTAATAGTGTGTGTGTGTGTACCGAAAATAAGACAAGAAGAGGAGGGGGGACCAAAATGATCCACCAATGAGAAATAAGCTAGAACATAACATGTGATTTAAGCTTGTCTTATGCAATTTGAATTCAAAACTTGTCCACCAAGTTCATGGTGTTTGTTGGTGTCGAAATAAGCCAAGGGGAGGGGGGGACCATTATATTTTTATAATCTTTGTTGCTAGTGCTCCCAAAATGATTTAATTTCCAAGCCTTGCATGCTTAAGCTTATAGTTTAGGTAAAACACGGATAACGCAAGTAACGAAACGAGTAACGGTATCACCAAAAATTATGAAATTTTAAACATTGCCTTAAAACATAAAAACGTGGCTATTGCCAAAATACTACAACGTTTGGTGTCCCGGTTCGCTCCCGGAGACTATTCTCAGATAACAACGAAACAACTTCCCGGTTAAACGGTAAAGCTAAACGAAACATTTAAAAATTCAAAATACTACACGGAACTGTAACATGTAGAACGGAAAAATCACGGTTGTCACATTCTTTCCCCGTTAAAGAAGCTTAGACCTCAAAGGCTAGACGCAACCTCAGTAGCGGGTGCAGAGTTGGTGATAGGTGCGGGTATTTATTTGCATTTGGTCTACTCACCCGGTGAAACTCAGGACCTCTCCTAGAGTTCGAACGTACATTGACAATCGGAATACGACTCTGCTTCAGACGCTTGACCTCACGGTCCATAATCTCGACAGTTCTTCGATGAATTCAATTTGTCGCAACTTGGCTCTCATCCAATGGTATAGCAAGGGTTCATCAGCTATGCTTTGTCTTCAATTTCGAGACGAGAAACGTACTATGAACTCTATTTAACTTCTCTGAAGGTTCTAGACGATAGGCAACGGTTCAACTTTGGCAATGATCTTAAAAGGTCCAATATATACGATGTTTCAGCTTTTCCCCGTTGCCAAAACGTATCACTCCTTTCCAAGGAGACACTTTCACATGACCTTATCTCCTACTTGAAACTCAAGAGGTTTTCGTCTTACATCGGCATAGCTCTTTTGACGATCACGGGCAGCTTGGATATGGCTCTTGATTTGAACTATTCTCTCGGTTGTCTCATGGATGATCTCTGGGCCAGTGAGCTGACTGTCCCCAACTTCAGCCCAGCAGATGGGTGATCGACACTTGCGCCCATACAATGCCTCAAACGGAGCAGCCTTAATGCTGGTATGATAACTGTTTGTTAACGAAAATTACTACCACGGTAAGTGTTTACCCAACCATTTCAAAGTCGAGTACACAGGAACGTAACATATCCTCTAACGTACTGAATGGTTCACCACACTCTACCATTAGCGGTCTTTGGGTGATAGGCTGTACTCATATCCAATCGAGTACCTAATGCTTTATGTAAAGACTTCCAAAAATGTGAAGTAAATTTTCCATCGCGATCAGAGATGATCGAAACCAGCACTCCATGCTTTGAGACTACTTCCTTCAAGTATTGTCTCGTCAATTTTTTCCAAGTGTCATCTTCTCTCATAGGCAAGAAATGAGCAGATTTAGTGAGACGATCAACGATTACCCAAATCGTGTCTTGCCCAGCCGCTGTCCTCAGACAGTTTAGTCACAAAGTCCATTGTTTACATTTCTCCCATTTCCAATTTTGGGGATTTTCTGGGTTGAACCAACAAACCAGATGGTTTCTGATATTCTATCTTAACCTTTGCACATGTTAAACACTTGCTGACATAAGTGGCAATTTCTGCTTTCATGTTAGGCCACCAATATAACTTCTTCAAGTCCTGATACATCTTATCCGATCCAGGGTGGATGGAATACTTTGACTTATGCGACTCATGCATAATCAAGGCCCTCAAATCACCAAGACACGGAATCCAACTTCGATTGTTTAAGCATAACGTTCCGTCAGCGCGAGGTTCTAACTTGTTAATCATGCCACGCAAATCTTCATTGATGAAGTTCTCTTCCTTCCTGGCTTCCGATTGAGCACTCAAAATCTGCTTCGGAAGGTTTAACCCTATAGTCATAACCAAGGCTCGAACTCGTAGCGGCTTGCTTCTTTCCTTTCGACTCAGGGCATCAGCCACCACGTTCGCCTTTCCTGGATGATATCGAATCTCACAGTCGTAGTCGCTCAACAATCTAAACCAACAGTCTTTGCCCTCAATATTCATCTCCTTCTGGTCGAGTATGTTTGCCAAACTCTTATGATCAGTGAAACACAACGAACTTGTACCATACAGAAATTAAAGCCACATCATCAGGGCAACACTTACTGAACCAAGCTTAGGTCGTGTGTGGTATAGTTCTTCTCGTGAACCTTGAGTTGGCGGGATGCATAAGCTATGACCTTCTCTCTCTGCATCAAAACCGCGCCCAACCCTTTATGCGAAGCATCGCAATATACCACGAAGTTCTCACTTCCCTCTGGTAAAGCCAAAATTGGCGCACTACACAACTTTTGCTTCAACAACTGGAATGCAGCTTCTGCCTTTTCTCTCCCCATACTAAAATTTACCTTTTCTAAGTCAACTTTGTCTATGGACTACAATTTTTGAAAATCCTTCGATAAATCATTGGTAGTAACCAGCCAAACCTAAAAATTGATGAATCTCGGTTGGTGTTTTGGGTGACGCCCAATCCTTGATTGACTCAATCTTAGTGGGATCAACGTGAAGGCCTTCACTATCAATCACGTGATCCAGAAATTGTACCTTTGAAAGCCAAAAATCGCACTTTGAAAACTTGGCGTACAATTCCTCCTCCTTAAGTAACCTCAAAATTAACATAAGGTACCCCTCATGTTCCTTTCTGCTCTTGGAGTAGATCAAAATATCATCGATAAACACAATCATGAATCTATCCAGGTACGGTTTGCATACCCGATTCATCAAATCTATGAATATTGCAGGTGCGTTAGTCAAATCAAACGACATTACTTGGAACTCGTAGTGACCATAGCGAGTCCTAAATGTTGTCTTAGGGATGTCTTCCTCACGAACCCTGAGTTGGTGATAACCAGATCTCAGGTCGATCTTAGAGTAAACTCTTAACCCTTGAAGTTGATCAAACAAATTGTCGATTCTCGAAAGTGGATTTTGGTTCTTCACAGTAAGTTTGTTTAGTTCACGGTAGTCGATACACATCCGAAAAGATCCATCTTTTTTTTAACAAACAAAACCGAAGCTCCCTAGGGTAAGGAACTGGGTCTTATAAATTCTTTGTCAGAAAGTTCTTGCAACTGAGTGGATAACTCTTGCATTTCAGCTGGTATTAATCGATACGGGGCTCGTGCTACAGGTGCAACACCAGGGACTAAGTCAATTTGAAATTCAACTTGTTGAGCAGGTGGTAGTCTAGGAAAGTCTTCTAGAAAGACTTCTGAAAAATCCTGTACAATTGGCACGTCCTCAAGTCGCTTTTCCTCTGACTTGTCATCAGTCTTCTTGGATGTAACTTGCGCTAGATAAACTTGAAATCCTTTCTGCATATACTTCTGGGTCTTCGTACACGATATGATATTCAGATTCGACTTACTTTTACTGTCACAATCATCACCTCAGATTATCAACATCTCATCTCCATAAGGGATATGAACAATGTTCTCATCACAAATGATCACCGCATGGTACTT
>BQNB010021618.1:2746-13012 GCA_026074375.1 Tanacetum coccineum
CATAAAGCCACGTATAAGCTTAAACAAACACCCCCTGAAACAACTATTAATGAAATTAGCAATGCATTTACTTATAGTGATATAAAAACCCTAAAAAAAGAAAGGGAAAAAAGGAGGACCTTGGACAAATCAATGACAAGAATGAGATAACGAATAAGGCCTTTCTGAATACGGTCAGAAGAAGAAAGGGAGCGAAGACGTCTGCGATATTGAGCATGATGTAAGGATTGATTATCAATAGGACGAAGAAGACCAGATTCATCTTCTTGTAAAGATTCCCAAGATCTATCTTCAGCATAAGCTCGTTCCCAAGCTTCTAAGTCGCGTTCGTTGTTGTCATCATCTTCATCATCGTCTTCAGCTAAAGGTTTTGCTCTTCCGTTGTTGCCGTAGTTGTTCATTTGATTTGATGATGTTTGGTTTTTGGTCCACTGGGTTTTTCTTTGGTTTTAGTGATGTTTCGGGTTAATGGACCAGGAGGAGAAGATCCGATTTCTATATTTGAACTTTAAGGTTTTTATCTTTACGAGGGAACTTTACCTCTAAAGTTCAACCTTAGATGTAAGACATTTGTCAAAATCGAAGATCATAAGCCAGGCACATTTAACAATTTTGATGAGGTGCGTTTTAGTTTTTCATATAAAATGTCCATGAGCACTTTAAACAACCAAGTGCTCCTCACTTTTCTTGTGCACCTCACATGAAGACAACAAATTATAAAATCAAATGTTTAAGAGCACTCTAAATGACCAAGTGCTCCCCCTTCTTTTGAGAGGCGAGAGGCGAAGTCAAAAGGGGAAAGGCGTGAATGGTTTAAAGGTGCGTCTGGTCTATTTTTATAAACAAGTAAAATTTGGTTCATTTTTGTAAACTCTATTCTCTAATGTAATTTAATTTTTAGAATAAGCTAAACAATAGTATAGATATAATTTTTAAGGACAACATGCATTTAAACAAATCTTAGGGTGTGTTTAGTTGGGGAAATATATCCTATTTTTTTAAGAAATTTTTTATTTGAGAATGGAAAAAACTGAAAACTTGTTTAGTTGCACTTTTTTTTCAATATTTTTCAAAAAAAGGAAATTCTCATTTTCCTAATTTTAAATAAAAAAACAGAAAATCACATTTTACTATTCTCTATTTTTAAAAGGAAAAATATAACTCTCATCTAAACAGGTTTTTTAAATTCTCAATTCTTCTTTAGAAAAGAAAAACCTTTTCCTTCTCTAGAAATTTAGTAGAAGAAAAAAATGAAATTTTTTCTACAACTAAACACCACCTAAGTGTTTTTTTAACAAGATAAAACGTCATAAAATCTTCTGAAACTCAACATGCATTTATGTTTGGGAAAATCACAAAAATACCCATTTTTTTCAACCTCACTTCACAAAATACCCAATTTTTTTTGCCAAAAAGCCATAATACCCATAAAAATCGCAACTTTTGAAACTTTTGCGAAATTGAAAAAAAAATCAAAAATTTTCAATTTTTTTATCAAATATTGCAAAAATTATATTTCTTAAAAATATCGAAAATTTGCGATATTTTTAGGAAATATCGCAAATTTTAGATATTTTTGAGAAATATAGCAAATTTTAGATAAAAATATCTAAAATTTTTGATATTTTTTGGGAATATCGAAAATTTTCGATATTTCTGAAAAATATCGCAAATTTTAGATAAAAATATCTAAATTTTTCGATATTTTTAAGGAATATCGCAAACTTTCGATATTTCTGAAAAATATCAAAAAAGTTCGATATTTTTATGAAATACATTTACAGACGGGGTAGCATGAATAGAATTGCTTTGTTGATTGCTTCCCGTAGTTTGCGTACCATGTATACTAGACTCAACAATACACAACGTAACAATTCTACTACTTTTAACAACAAATTCCATAAATTCATTGACTTCCAAATCATCACATACCTCTACAATATCATTGTCCGAATTGTAAGTTAACATAAAACCACTACTAGCATCGATATCTAGCCTCTCGGATACCGCTTCTAGTAAACATGAAGATGATGACAATAATGGTAAAATTAGTGTACGTTTTACACAAATTAATGACATATACTCCAACGCACCATCTATTCTTTCCCATGCACCTCTTTTACACACACGTATTTTGACGGTTTCTTTGACGGATTTCATGTCAAAATTGAGGTTTTTGTGAACACATTTGAGTTTTTAGTGAAAAACACCGAAATAAGCAAGAAATAACAATACAACACGTTTTATTCAAAATTTGCAAGAAAATCTCGCAAATAAATGAAAATCTCGCAAGTTTTATCCATAAATTTGCGATATTCGTTATAAATATCGCAAATTTACGATTTTTTCGAAAAATTTCGAGTATTTGCGAAATTTTAGAATATTATCGAATTTTTTTTAAGGAAAAATGGCAAATTTGAGATATTTCATTAAAAAATTAAAAATTTTAGATATTTTTGAAAAATATCGCAAATTTTCGAAATTGAAAAAAAAAATCTAAACTTTTCGAAATAATTGGGTATTTTGTGAAATGTGGTTGAAAAAATGAGTATTTTTGTGATTATCCCTTTATGTTTTTGTTTAAGGTTATTTTTGAGTTGAATGTAGTTTAGTATTTTGGTTTTGGCTAAGTGAATTTTTTAGTACCTTGAATTTTTAAAGGTAAAGTACGATAGTTTCGTTAAATGGATATTTTAGTACCTCAAATTATTAAACATGAAGTATATATTTTTTCAAAGGTGAACAATTGCATGTATATTTTTCGTATAAGTTTTTGATGTACATGACACAATGATTTATATGGGCAAATGACACAAAAATGTATCAAAATTAAAGGTCATTTTTAATCAAGGTATCACACTTTTTTTCTTGCATAAAAAGGCATCTAACTTATTTTTTTGGCCGATTTGGGTATTTTCGTTAAATATTTAACGATCATCCGTTAGATTTTACATTTCAAGTCCATCGTCACTACCACCACCATCAAAGGATCCATATGACTACCGTGAACATATAAAGCAGGATCTTTATTTAACGAAAATACCTAAATTGGCAAAAAAAATAATAAGTTGGGTACGTTTTTATGCAAGAAAAAAAGTTCGATACCTCAATTGAAAATGACCCTTAAGTTTAATACATTTTTGTGTCATTTGACCTGATTTATATGCATGCTTTTAATATATATGCATTTTTGCATCTTTAGAATAATATATATACAAATGCCCTAATATTTCAGTACATCGAATTATTTAAGGTGGATTATGGTACATTCGGTTTGGCTAAGTGAGTTTGAACCAGGCTACTCAGCAGTTAATTACGTTGGGAATTTAACGAAAAAAGTAAACACATTGTTTCAAAATCAAATGTTTATGGGTAGAACAAGTCGACTCGAACATAGGCTTGTCAAAGCTCGAGCTCAGCTAGTTTAAGTTTGTAAGGCTCAAGCTCGTTTTGAACCTTATGCTTTTAGCTCAAGCTCGGCTCGTGACACGTTGTTTCACCATCTCCACCATGGAAATATAGTATCGGTTTTAGATAAAAAGCTGAATGATACATATGTTTGTAAACCGTGAATAACTAACAATGTAGTAACCCTACGAGATAACCATTTGAGAAGGGCTTTAGAGTCGCAATAAAAGGCTTCAAGTTCAAGTGGCTCGTCCTAACTATGCCATCTACAATCGTCAAAGGCTAGTGATCCATCTGGATTCATGAGTCTTGCGAGCTCGAAGTTTACTTGCAAGGTCATCAAATATCGCCCGAGTAGGCTTCTCTCAAAATGAAATATAAATTTTGAAGAATAAGACCATCTTTGTTTATGAGCTTCTTCTTAAGAAATGAAAGTCGGGACATACTTTTAATATGTGCTTTATAATGGTGCAATAGAAACCGAAGTCTAAAACTTTACCCGTCACTCGGCTGCAAATGCTAAGGCTTCCATAGTTTGCTTAAAATATAAACATAAAACATATACTCTAAGCAACCACTATTTTAGCGGTGGTCACCGGTGGTTTATTCACGTACGCCTAATGGTGACGATTTGGCTGTATCCACCATCGCCGGTGCTTCCTCCAAGCAACTGGTGTCGTCGCTAATCACACCACCACTCATCAGTTTCTCCACTTCTTCCTTGGTGTATATGTGAATCTTTGTTGCCATCCTTGCAAACTCACTGCATCAAATATTCGATATCATGCATAAATTACTTTCTTCGACTAAAAGTATAACGGGACAATGACTTGTATGCCATCCCAAAAATATAGAAAATTAAACTATTCGAGTATTGCATGACATAGATGTATATTATGACTTACTCCCATGGATCATCACCGACAACCATCATGTCATTCTCTTCATCCGTATACAAAAGCCGCCATGCACCATTATGGTTGCTTAAGATGCCTTCCATATGAAATAGCGACTCTAACTCACTAAATAATTCATCATAATTCGACATTTTCAAGAGATCAATCGCCCTTCCAACCTTGTTTCCTTGTTTGTGAACCTTCACACAAAATTTAAAAGAATACTTAAAAGTCTGCTTTGAGCATACGAAAACCTTTAGAAATATCATGATAATAATATAGTTTTCTAATCATACCTACCTGACATTAATCACATAAATATCAAGCAATAAAAAGAAAATTAAAATTTTGCGGATTTCCTCGACTCATCCCTTTTTCGTGTTTTGACCCGTTAACCAACTTTCCCGGCCCACCCAATTTGACAACTAAGTAACAGACCTACCTTGATGCAACTTCTCTTGCTTAAACTCTGAGCATCCACCAATGGATGAGCCTCATTCAATTGAAAACCGAATAGTTTACAACTACTACCATTGCTATCGGAACCACCATCATCTTTCTCACTTCCTGAATTACCTTGTACGACCGGATCACTGGTTGCTATGTTCCCAAGCTCAACAGGAGGACGAGGCTGTAGTTGTATCTGTAGCCCATTAATATCATTCCTTGTGACCCCATTTTCAAAACCTGCCCGATTAATTGGGAAACCAATTGTGGGCATGACAGGAGCTGGATTTTGGAAGAAAAAGTTCCTACCACCTTCAGAACCAAGTGGATAGAAACTGGGATTATTCAACCTTTGATGCATGTTAGGAGCGGTTCTTGGTGGACCCCAAGAACCGCTTGTGTTCTCAGTGAAAGAACTCAATGAGCAAATTTCTTGACCTTGCAAGACCTTTGGGAATCTATTGTTGTTAGATCCCAAAAAGGCCGGGTTAGGCATTGTGGAAACGGGCTGATGACGAGTCATCATAATATTTGTACTTCTTCCCGTCAGTAACATCTGATTTGGAGAAAACCTTGGATGCAACGAGGGTTGCAGCCCGAAGTTTAACGAGGTGTTCATCGTGTGACCACCTATATTTTCTTGACCTTGCAAGACCTTAGAGGATCTTGTGGACTCCTCAAAGTCTAAACATCCACCCCATCCTGCATTAAAATGAAGTTTATAAAACTTGCATGTAATAAAACTTTCATGATTTTAACCTCAGTAAAATTTATATAAGAGACTAAAATACCAGTGACTGGGTGTTCAGATGGTGTTGAATGCAGATTTTCCCGCATTCTTTTGAATCTTGGAGATGCGTGAATGTTCAAAAGTGGCATAGACGAACCAGAACGATCAATCTCCCATGGAGAAATTTGTTCCTGATTATTGTTACCAACATCTTCATCCCATCTCACCTATTGAAATGGGCCAATATGGTAAAAATTAAAGATTAATAATTTAATGTATATGAAGTAGATTTTTATACGAATTTTGAAATGTGAAATACCGTTAGGCATCTCCACTTTGATTTAGGCCATTTGTAAGGATCCATGTCACCTAAACCAATCACAGTCCCTCTGAACCTGCAAAACAATGATGGAATTCTCGTTAAGTTGACAACGAAAATGTAAAGCTGTCGTCTTTGCATCAGAGACATTAAAGAGCGTAATCTTTTGGTACGGATTGGATTGACCACAAACATATGCTGTCCAAAAAATTTGAATCTTCTACATAATTAGTTTGGCAGATATGATTTTACAAGTTATATTATATCAATAACAAACCAAGTATCAGAGAGTTTGAATTGAAATTCACTCTGCGTATTATCGACACGTTTGACCCATTAGAAATATGACATAACCAGAATTGGCCCAGTCATGAGTAAGTAGGTCCAAAATGCCACATTTGAAAGATGATTTACCTTCTTTCAGGAGATTCATCCATACTGAATCTCATTTTGAACCTTGTTCCAATCGTTATCATATTGCTGATGCAGTTCATATACTTCGCATAAGGAACAACAAAATCTGCTCGATTAGACCTACATTGAATTTAAAAGTTTAAACTAACAAATCAGCAAGAAGGGTTTTTGAAGATTCAATCTTTACAATTAAGTTTAAGGATCTTAGCTTTTACCTAGGACTGTAGAAAACATCAAAAGTGGTGTTGGTAGATACTGCTTTAGCTACAGGGGAAAGAATGTCCTTGAAGGAACTTGAGTTCGGCATGGTTGTATCAGGTAGATAAGTTCTTGGTCGAGTGGCTCTTCGTGTTCCAAGCCTTAGTTCACCACCTTCGCCCCTAAAACAATCATACACAAAAGTTCCATAAAAGCTTAAGAACTATTGTAAATTTTCCATTTAGAATGCGTGAAATATAACAAAATCCTACAAAAATATCGTCTTTAAACTTTTTCATCACCAAGTGAATATAGGTATGTTTATTATATGATTTTCGCTTGTGAAATAAACAGTTATTAGCATGTTTGATAAAAATTGCCATGATAAGTATAACCCGAATCTTGATCTCTCTTTTTGTTAGCTCATTATCCTAATGTCTTCTTGTTTAACCAAGCATAAATTTATTAGATCTTCCTTAAAATGGAAGGATGGGAAGGTTAGATGTAACATCAATAAAGATCGTTGACGATTCCCTTTGTTTTATGGGATTAAACATAGGATGCATAATGGTAACGGAAGAAGAGACATACTTTTTTTCCTCGTGACCCACTATATTCTTTAACTCAGTAAAGCGAACACAGAAACTATAGACAAAGACCTACTAATTTAATCAATGTGCTTCGTGTGCATTACTGTAATTTACAAGATCTGTAATATAAATCCTACCAGCTATAGTGAATTTCGTGAGCAGATTGTTGAGCCACGTAAATCCTGTAAGTGTATGATTAAAGATCTTAACAAGTTAACATTATTCCCGACCACAGGTCTTCTTAACATATTGAAAAATCAAACGAAAAGCAAAAGAAAAAAAGATGATTCCTTCTTCATTTTCTACTCTCTTTCTTGCAACACAAAGCGAGGTGCTACGTGCACCATTCCCTTAGAATATGCCTATAAAGTGTGTCCTCCTTTAGACCAAAAGAATAATCCCCAAGTTCTTGTATCCATACACATTGCCAGATATTATACAGACTATTTTTTGCTAATCTCAGTTTTAACGAAATAATCCACCGACAAAAAGTTCTGAGCTTGGAATTTCGAATCTTATTTTTCTTGGTGTCTCTACATATTTGCACTTATTTGTTTTCTTTAAATTCTTGTTTAAGCTTCCAAATACATATTATTAAACCTGAAAGATGATTTTATGTTACCTTAGAAAGAGAACAGCATCCCCTGAAACAAGATTCTTTTGGCTTACAAAGTTGCTCCACCCTGTAGTAAGCAAATGCCGCCTCGGTTGACCTGAATAACACCACCAAATTCCCAGATTAAAATACAAATATCTTAAACTGTTACAAAAGAGATATGGAAAAAAATAATTGATCAAAATTACCTCTATAAATGTGCCTAAACTTCCACGCCACTCCATGAAGGTCCTTAGCAACTAGCTCTTGGCTGGGCCTCTGCTGCTTATAATCCTAAATATGAGTAACGCATGCAGTAGTCGTAAGAAAAACTAATGTAATCACCTATAAATTTAGCTAACTATGAGAATGGCTAATGGCACAGAATAGCAACGTACTTAGGTTAGTGGTATATTTTGGTAATTACACTTTTTTTTATTGAGGTAGCTTGCTACATCGCATGTCCTCTAAATGACCAAACTAGCACAATTCAAGAAAGTGCAATCGCCGTGTGAGGACATTATTAAGTAAAGTTATCAAAAGAACCACTAACTTAAGTACATTCTATATTTCTATGATATTAGTCCTAATAGAAACCTTAAATAAAGATTAAAACTCAAACCAAAGGTGGGAAACAATCTTCAGCAGCTCTCCTAGGCACAGAGAATCCACCATGAGTGGATGTATCAGATGCAGTAAGTGTTTTGCAGAACATTTGACGGGTTGATTTTGTGAGTGTCATATCGCCTCCTTCCTCCTCCCCTTGTTGCAAATCTTTACCGGTCCACTACACATCACCATTACCGAAAGTTCTATTAGCTATACCACAAAAGTTGCAATGAAATTCGGGGGCATTGTGTTTCGAAAGTGACTATTCGACTATTGCGTTAAATACTCATTTTCTGATTGTTGGTCGATTTATGGGTCAAATTTGCAGTTTATGATTAGCTGCAACAAAACATATTTGGTGCTTGCACATAATAGTATATGATTATCACAACTTTAACAAGCTAAATTCTGATATATATATATCTTTCCAACTAAGTATTCTAAAAATAACAAAATTTGTGAAGAAATACAACTAAATTATAATACAAACATACCCCTGGCACTGGGAGAAGGGTAAGCTTTGTATAGATTTCATCATTTTCCTTATTAGCCTATATCAGAAACAAGATAAAACACCAAAAATCACTATTTACTAAACATAACCACACAGATTAAATAAACATATAAATAAGGCCAAAAACTTACAAGCAATTGAACATCAACAACTTTACAAAAGATTTGAGGTTGAAGGCCCAAAGAGTTAACATCAATTATCGAAACTTGATTGCATAAATGAGATGCAATTTGCTCCAAATGACCTTGTGGAAAATAAACAACCACATTTCCTTTGTTTGGTAAAGTGGTTAGAGGACCAGCACAAGCATGCCAAAGTTGCATATAAATTGAAGACTCAAAATTAGTACTTTTTGCAGACTTTGAACTTAAATTTGATGAATTTGAAGAAGCTGATAAAGATGAACCACCACATGATTCAACACTATGCACTTCATCACCAACTTCAGTCCCACTTACTAAATGATTCAAATCAATTTCCATCACAAAATCCAACTCAAATTTATAAAAAAGATTTGATTTTTATCAAGATTCTTCTAAAGGGTACAGAAATAAGTGAAAATAAAGTCAAGAAACACAAACATCTGAAATTTTCAAAATCTTTTTCACTAACTTATAAAAAAGTTTTGATTTTTATACAAGGGATATCAAGATTTTGCAAAGGGTACACAAATATGTAAAAATGAAGTCAAATAACACAAACAAAGGACATGTTTTATTACAGTACACATCAAAATTAACCACAAGTTCTAATCTTTTTCACAAATTTACCAAAAATATATAATCTTCACACAAGGGATATCAAGATTCTTGTAAAGGGTACACAAATATGTAAAAATGAAGTCAAAAAGATGAAAATGAAGATTTTTGTGAAGGGTATACAGAAACATGAAAATGAAGTCACAAAACACAAACAAATGACATGTTTATAAATAGTGTACACAACAAGATATTATGTGAAATTTATTAATCTAGTTTTGAGGTGAGGTGGGGAGCAAGACATTGACAAATGCATAGGCAAACACAGAAACCAAAGGATGAAAAAAGCCAAAGTAAGTATGTGTTTAGTGTCTTTCTAGCTTTTTTATGAAGTGAGAAAAAGATTACAGTATTTTAGTTGAGATGAGGGGACAAACTTAAGACCGTACAAACACTTCCTTATACTTTTTGCTTTTAACAGTTTTTTGTACTAAAATAGTTTTTAGGTGGTGTTATGGGTACTTTTTTAATTATTTTATTTATAGAAAAATGCAATTTTTATGTTTTTATTTTTTGTATTTTATTATTTTTAACTTCTCAAGCTTTATATTATATGTTAGGTACTTTATGTTTTGTAGTTTTATAATAAAAATAAAGTTAAAAATTTTTAAAAATTAAATAAAAAAATACTGCAATATGTTAGGGGTATTAGTCTAAGTGTAATGGTGACCATTAAAAAATCAAAGACACCACTGTCATATCAGCTTTCTCTTTTCAAGACAATTCAATGACTAAGTTAGTGTAATAAAAAGACCGGTAACACCAAAAAACATACTCCACAAAAATAT
>BQNB010021618.1:25569-64020 GCA_026074375.1 Tanacetum coccineum
TTGGCTTGATTTTCTGTCTTTTTGTTGATATCCACTTCCTGCACAATACAAATGCAAAACAAACATATATTTGGCAGTTTTTGTCTGTTTTTGGTCATTTAAGCTCGTTTTCAGAGGTAAAAGATATGTGTAATTAAGCACTTATCAACTGCATCAAGCTCCTAGAGCTTGGTATGCTACTTTATCAACATTCCCAGAGAAGCATGGATACAAGAGGGGCACAATTGACAATACTTTAGTCATTAAAAGAGACAAAAAGGATATCATGCTAGTTCAAGTGTATGTTGATGATATCATTTTTGGCTCTACCAACAAGTCTTGGTGTGCTGAGTTTGAAGCCTTGATGAAAAGCAGATTTCAAATGAGTTCCATGGGTGAACTCACATTCTTCTTAGGTCTACAAGTCAAGCAGAACAAGGGAGGAATCTTCATATCTCAAGACAAGTATGTAGCTGAGATACTCAAGAAATTTGATCTTGTGAATGTGAAAGCTGCAATCACACCCATGGAGACCAAATTGCCTTTGACAAAGGATGAGGAAGCTTTTGATGTAGATGTACACTTGTACAGATCTATGATAGGTTCCCTCATGTACTTAACTGCTTCTAGACCTGATATTATGTATGCAGTATGTGTTTGTTCACGTTTTCAGGTTACTCCAAAGACTTCTCATCTCAATGCTGTCAAGAGGATCTTCAAGTATCTCAAGGGCAAACCAAACTTGGGCTTATGGTATCCTAGGGAATCACCCTTTGATTTGGAAGCATTCTCTGATAGTGACTATGGTGGATCCAACCTTGACAGGAAATCCACAACAGGTGGTTGTCAATTTCTTGGACAAAGACTTATCTCATGGCAATGTAAGAAACAGACAATTGTAGCCACTTCAACAACTGAAGCTGAATATGTAGCTGCTGCAAATTGCTGTGGACAAGTATTGTGGGTTCAAAATCAATTGCTGGACTATGGTTTCAACTTCATGAATACCAAAATCCACATTGATAATGAAAGCACAATCTGCATTGTGAAGAACCCAGTCTATCATTCTAAGACCAAGCACATCGAGATTCGTCACCACTTCATAAGAGATTGTTATGAGAAGAAGCTCATAAGTGTGGAGAAGATCCACACAGACTTAAATGTCGCTGACTTGTTGACCAAACCATTTGATGGACCACGGTTTAATTACTTGGTGGTTAGCATTGGAATGATCAACCCATAGCAACATTTAAGGGGAGGCTTAGTTGTATAGTTTGTTAATTCTGGTAGCTAAGTAATGTTAATTCTGTTAGTTAGTTAATTTTAATCCTGGTAGTTATGTCCTATTAATACTGGTAGTTAAGTAGAGTTAATTCGGGTAGTTAGTTAATTTTAATCCTGGTAGTTATGTCCTATTAATACTGGTAGTTAAGTAGAGTTAATTCGGGTAGTTAGTTAATTTTAATCCTGGTAGTTATGTCTTATTAATACTGGTAGTTAAGTAGAGATTAATACGGGTAGTTAGTTTTTATTAATTCTGTTTATACAATTTTTGCAATAACAATTGACCATTGTTTCTTACACACTTAATTCTGGTTAAAATAGAGTTAATTCAGGTTGACTCTTAATTAATTCTGTTTGACCAAAATTAAGTCTGGTAGTGTAAATGTTAATACTGGTGGTTTATGTTAATGCTGGTTGCGGGAAACTTGACTTTTTCTGATTAATTACTGTTTAAATGTAACCGTTAGAGATTTTTACGGCGCAATAGTAGTCCAACAGAGTAGCTATATATAGATAAAGTTTGATTTCTCTCATACTTTTCTTTTCTATTGCTATCTTCTTTTTCTTTTGCAAGTCATAATTTCCTCTCTAACAAAATTAGTCAAGCGTTTGCTACCAGCATCTAATTTTCATTCACAATAAACTAAGTAATTATACGGTTGTCAATGGCTCAATTATTTATTGTGGACAAACACAATCAAGTAGGTTTTTGCGCAAGCCTAACGAGAGTGCAGGGTTTTGCTGATGATAGTGGATTTTCTCGAGGTTCAACTCGGTATGCTTTAACTGCTAATCCAACTATCTATGATTCTCTTGTGAAGCAATTTTGGCAGAGTGCTATTGCAAGTACTAAAGAGGATGGGTTTCTCAAAATAATTCCAAAATTGACACCATAAGGTACACAATCTCTGAGGCGTCAATTAGGGAATCACTTCAATTAGATGACGCCACAGGAATTACAATGTTAACTATATGATGGGACCTTTTCAAGGGATTGGGCCAAATAGGATATCCTACTGATGGAACTTTTACCTTTTGGAAAAGTTTTTCTTTACACCCAATGGCGTATTTGGTCCACCATCTTTTGCACTGAATAAGTCTCTATAAAGTGTGGATGTTTATGATCATTTTGTAGCAATATTTGCTACTGCTTTTGATCTTGTTTATCCACTGGTAGAGTTTATAATTTTTCAAAACTCATTTTTGATGGTATGATGGCCAATTTGAAGAACAAGAAAAAGTTTTTGATGTATCCCCGTTTTCTGCAAATGATTTTGAATATTCAAACAGAAAACAAACCACCTTATCTAGCTGTGAGCCTTACATAAAAGATATTTGGATATGAAAGGGGGTTTTCAAGGGGCACCAATACCTTTATTGCCTTTCATGTTGCTGTCTACTAACCCCTATTGCAGGACAAGAACATGCTACTCAGCTCAAACCAAACATTACCTCACCGCACCTATTCCTTCACCAACACCACACCTATCCCACATCTCTACCTCCACCTTTTCCATACCAACACCAATCACCTATTCCAACACCTCCATCACCTCCATACCTTTCCACCACCACTGAGACTGAACCCACACAGATGGATTTCTCTATGAGAAACCACTTCATGTCCACCCTCACTTCTCATCCTCACAAGAAACAGGCTCCAAGTCGCATGCCTATAGATGATTTGTTTCACACAGTTCCCCAAAGTTGATTTAAGAATAGATATAGCCTGGAATTGGATCTTCAAACAGACAGCTAACTGGGAAATGCAATAGTGACGTTAGTCAAGAAGGTGAAGAAAAATTAGGAGGGTTTCTAAAGAGGAGGATTTAGTTTTGACAGATTCAGGAGGATGAAGAAACCTGAGGCTCAAGGGAGGAAAAGTTAAGCTGATCTCAAGATTCTTCTATACAAGGATAGTTTTCACCTCCTACAACAAAGGCACATGCTTCGGGGAGAACCAATGAGGATGTTATAAGCCCAAAACTCTTGAAGCAGCCAAAAACTCTCTCAAAGGTTGACTCTTAAAGTCAAGGTCTATTGACAAAGGAGGAGGTACAAAGAGAAGTAAAGGAGACTAAAGGCAAGAAAGTAGTTCAAGCTTGGACTTTCAAGAAGATAATACTGGTGCTTAAGATTAATTCTACTGGTGGTTTAATGCTGCTAGTTTGAAGTAATACTGCTAGTAAGTTAATATGGTGTATTGAATTAATTATGTTATGAGCAAGACAGTACTGTGTAAAATAAAGGAACAGAGAAGGGAAAGCTCCTATGCTTAGTGAAGAAAACTCCAAAGAAGACAAAGGAACAGATTTACAAAGAAGAAGCTAGCCTTTGCAGAAGCAATAAGATTGGATTTCCTTACAAAGAGAAGAGGAGGCTTGAGCAAATACATTTGGAATGCATCTTCTAGCACAAAAGGATTGCAAAATGAAGAAGAGTAGTGTGTGTTTGACTGAGCAAAGAAGGTAAAAGAAAAATCTCAAGTTACAATTTGAGGCTCAGCATTATACAAATGAGGATTGGGATTTTGATAGAGAAAAACTTGAGCCCCGCAGAGTTATAAACAGAGATGCTTGGAAGTGAACTTCAATGAGAAGATTTTGCTACGAAGATGGTGGAATCTTGAGAATCAATAGAAAGAAGTTTTTTGCTGAAGAGAGAGCCAAAGCTAATGAACCAGCCCATGACCCATCACAGCTAATAGACTTACATTGATGAACTACTTAAAGAATCAAGGTCATGGAAGTTAAATTGCTGGGAGTTGAGCTTTGAAGAAGTCAAAGAAAGCAGTTTTGACAGCTTGTAAAACAGATTCGGGTCTTATGGCTCCAATAAGTTTTGAAGCCACTAAAGATGAAGCTGAAAAGATTTGGTTAAAGAGTTCAAACTATGACTCAAAAGAGACTGAAGAAGACAAGATGATGAAAGCAAAGGATGATGAACCAACAGATGCTTGGAAGAGAAGAAAAAGATAGCTAGGAATGGTATGTCCATACAAGTGTGGATGAGAATATCTCTGATGATCAGATAAGGTTGATGAGCAAGAAAAGGACTAACCAAGGTAATGAAACTCCTTTGAATTCTGTATGTCTGTAAGCATGAAAAACCTGTGTAGCGTACTTATAAGATTATAAACAAGGAGAAAAGGAGTTATACCAAAGTTGTTTAGAGAAATGGACAGATATAGATAACATTAATTTTGGAGCTATGTTAAAGTCTTATATTCGGGATGGACTATGAGTTGTACAGGTGTATGAATGATCTGGGTGGATGGGCCTAAGGATATGTTAGAGTAAGGGATTTTGGAAATGTTTAAGAATTATGTTTGGAAGAACCTCTCAAGCACAGATGCATATATGGAGTGTAGATAGAACAACAAAAGAGATGTATGCTGGGAGATACTATGTTCCTAGTGGGACATTGTTGACTTAGAATCTATGGAGTTAATTGTTGTTGATAGAAAATATCATTTTGTTGAGGGTATGTAAAACAATGTTGAAAATGAAGTTTTGGATGGAAAGATGAAATGAAGACTGTATAGATTGTTGAAATGTTTGGAAAAACAAGCAGGCATTAGAAAGTAATGAAATGTGTAGGGGTTGAAAGCCTAGAGATAGAGTGAGGAAGGATAAACACTTCGGTGAAGGTTGCTATTGCACTAAAACACAAACAATATGTTATCAGTTCACCATGTCTAACCAACATAAGGACTGGCTAGTCCAAGAGCAAACGGCTCTTGGTAAAGACTTCTCAAATCCGTTCTATGGTTGACAACTTGCAAATAAGTTGTATGGTTTTCAACTCACCATATCTGTTAAAGTGAAGAGTTGGCTAGCCCCATGTTTATGGTTGTGGTAAAGGCTGTGGAAAACCATAGCTAGTCCATAAGATTTGGCTTATGGTAAAACTTGCAAATCTCATATTAGATGTTGACATTTACCAAAATTGTGTGGTATTCAATGCACCATAGTATTTATACTGAAGCATGTCGTACTCCAGAGCAAACGGCTAACTGGTAAAGGAGTTATCAAAATCCGTTTTATAGCTGAGATTGCTCAAAATTTACATATGGTTAATCCATGTACCATGTCTTACAAACCTAAACATTTGGACTAGTCCATAGCAAACGGCTCAATGGTAAAGACAAAACAAATCCGTTTCTTTTCCCCCTGTTTTGGCTGGTTTCTTAGTTTGCCAAAACTATATTTTGTTGCAGTCAAGATTGGAGTGCTATGAAGACTAGTTGTGTTAAGATTTGAAGAGTTAAAGATGATTATTTGAAGACGAGTTCAAGGACAATCCTCTAAAGCCAAAGTGAAGCCCAATACGTACATAAGCCACTTGAAGTTCATGAATGAAGATCAAGTTAGGGGAGGATTGTTAGGAAAATATTGTAAAACATATTAATACTGTGTAGTATTAAAGTTAAGTCTGTTAGTTATAGTTAGTACTGATAGAAAGAGTTAGTACTGTTAGTATAGAAGTTAAGTCTGGTAGAGCAGTTAAGTCTGAGCATTAACTTAAGTGTAAACAGTATTAAAGTTAATAACTGTTTGACAGACAGTTAAGGTCTGTTATAATTATAGTAATATGTTATTCAATTAGTGTTATCTAGGAGAGGTAGCATTATCTCTTAACGCGTTTAGGGTTCCTTAAATCTATAAAAGGAACATAGAATAGGATTGTAAACATATGAGTTGATGGAGAATTCACAATCAAATAGTAATAGTAATAGCAAGTTTGGTATTCGTTCTTGTGTTCATCTTGGTATAGATATTGATATTCGGTCATATTTGTATCACGGTTATTGTCTCTCATAGTTATCTTTGTATTCATTCTAGGACTATTAAAGTCGTGTATAGGCTCATGAGAATCCTGTTTATAAGGACCTACAATTATCATAAGTAAACACATACTCTAAGTGTTTAACGTGTGTGCCTTCCGTAATGGCTCACATATTCTTAACGTACATCGTGCTATCCGACTCCATAAACCCTACACTCTGAGGCATCCGCTATGTAAATTGTCGAGACTAGCATTCACATTATTTTTTTTCGTTTTCTTTCCCCCACCCTGTGTACCTTTTGCAGGTTATGGTGTATTTTGTAAGGTACGTTCTTTATTCAGGTAAAAGATATTGGTAACTCCTGGATGAATTTTGTGAACAAAATAAAGTCCATTGCTCATAAAAGATTGGCTTGAGTTGTGGCTAAAATTTTATTTAGGGCCAATCTATACCACATTTGGCAAGAAAGAAACAACAGGCTTTTCAAGAAGAAGGCACATCAAGTAGATCAAGTATTCGAGTTAATCTTCTCGTCAACTCGATTGAAGTTAATGTCTCGGCTCATGATGAAGGACTCGACTCATGTGGCTGTTATAAGAACTGATGGACCTTGATAGCAATATTTAGTTTATTATTTACCTTGTTAGTATAACTAGGATGTAGCGATGTAGTTTACATCATGCGAGACCTTTAGATATGCCATTGGCACTTGAACTCTCATTGCATTGATTTTTTTTAATAAAAATTTACTAGGGTAACTCTTCAAAAAAAATTATGTATTGTAAAAAAATTATGTACCGACATTTCACGCTTGGCTAGTTAGCTTAAGGGCTGGTTTTTTTTATTAAGGCTGCATTGTATAATGGCACAAAACTCATGACATGTCAACGTCACATCAACTTTCTTTCTAACTTTTAAACTTCACAAACAACTCACCTTTCAATCGTAATAAGGAAGTCATCTTACATAAATCACATTTCATTTAAAATACTATTTTATATAAATATACCCGGGACTAAATACAATACACATACACCAATTAAAATACACTTAATAAAAATAGTGTGGCCCACAAAAATGAAACTCACACTTGGTGAGTTACTCACCGAATGCACCAAAAAAACATCACAAACTCACCTAGCAAAACTCACCAAGTTAAAGTGACTTTATGGGCGGGGTAACAACTCACGCGCGAGTTTTAACTCACCGCGGTTAGTTACCCCTTATATTGTCCAGCCTAAGTGCTGGTTGGATAATGTGTTTGACTTGATTTAGGTCAATCAACTATTATATGATAAAGAGATTATGCATAATGTTTAATTAAATCTTTGAGGATTTTTTAATTAGACAAATGAGAGAGCTTGATTTTGTCACGTACAAAAAATACAATCACCTAATTGGATAGTAGAAAGTTAAAATGGAAACAATTTGTTTAAGCTAATCTAAATTTCATCCAACACAAAAAGTATATAAGAACATGTGTCACTTTTGTTAGAAAAAACTAAAAAAATAAAAGTAATTATTAAAACATTAGTTGTTAGATTGTAAATTAATTATATAAAAGTTAAGTAAACTTATTAGTTTTCATGTTTTTAATAACTTATTAATTTATCTAAAAGTAACCATACACTTTATATTCCAAAAAATTTATATATTTTTGTAAAAGAAATAAGATATATGGTGTTGTTATTTATAGATATTAGTTCTCGCGAACGCGCAAGGGACTATCCTTTCTATTGCTCGCCCTTTCTTTTAATTCTCTAATTAATTTTGAAATAAAAGTATGAGTTGTTGTGACATATAAATGAATACACGAGATTATATATGTGTGAATGACTCATGTTATTCCTCTTTATGAGATTAAGTTAAGATGTCTGAAATAATAATTTTTCTTACTGTATACCTTCAATAACGACTCATGTTATTCCTCTTTACACGTTTTTCTCACGCGTATACGGGTTTAAAAATTAAATACAGCTTGATAGCGTATCAACATTAATGGCCCAAGCTCATTAATAACACGCTCGGATCAAGCCCAAAACAACAGCCCATCAGCTAATCACCTGATGGTGCCTCATATACAAACTCAGGCCACAAATGGCCTAGTAACTTACCCCATACACATGACTGCTCATGTAGGGGACCATTGTCTCCCAATTGTCACTAACAGTTAAGGAGGTACCATCTGACACCTGAGCAATGGGGTGCGCAACCAACACTTAGTTATACGAGCCAAGGAAAATGGTCACACCTGTCCTCCTTATCTGCTCTCTGATTATCAACGTGTGCCTTCAATATTATTGATCACGCCTAAAGGGTTTATCTCTAAACTCTAATGCTTCCCTTTAAATAGAAAGCTTTCATAACTTTTTGAAGTAAGTTCATTCACTTAGCACCAAACCGTTACACATAGTAACTCCCACACAACACAAAGATAGTTTGTTCAAGTGTTACCCAAGCTTCATGATCCTTATCATACCATCAGGGCCTTATCATTCAACACGGGAAACCAAGCAACACAACCATCCTATATCCTTTCTTAAACATATTTTATATGACATACGTAAACATGGTGCCATCCGTTAGAGACATCATAAAAACAACTACAAATTTTAAGTTTTTTGACACTTTTTGTGGCAAAAAAGCCTCAGAACACCACTTTCTTTCCTTCTTTCACTCAGTTTCTTAACAAAAAATAACCGGGTGATAGCCCCTAAACTTGCATACAGTCACCCTCCCATGCGGCACCAAGCTCCCAGACCTTAATTTAAGTACGAACTCCTTCAAGATGTCAGAGGCTCGATAATCATGGGTCCCAGGATTATGTATAAGAAAAGCAACCTCACGGGTTTCGGGTTAAATTAATGGGCATGGCCTCAGGTTAAATAGGGAAGCAAGCAAAGCTTCATTCAGGACTCCGACTACTTTGGCTTGCTTAAAATAGCTAGAAACAAAAAGGTTGACTAGTTTTTAAGTAAACACAAACCCAACTATCTACTTTTTATCGCATTCCCATTTACCTATTAGCCCTAGAGCACTATACCCTAGCCCTGACATCCAGGCTAACATACCTATTAACCTAGTTAATAGAGACGCCCTGAAACTATCACATAGCTTAGGGCCCCAAAATAGTATTTGCTCTACTATAGGTAGACAAATCGTAAAAATCCTTGTAGGGGAGACTTAATAGTCTCACCTTAGCACACCAAACCCTACTGATATTAGGTATGACCACCTCATGGTACAACCTATCACATGGGCACCCACATAAACACACCTTAGAAACACACACAGGGTCGTTGACATTCAAGGGTCGAATCAAGTCATTTATGAAGAACAAGTATGGAGTGTTCACATGATTCAATCATGGCACTCAGGTAGCAAGAGAGGTAGCGAGGTTATGGAAAACTGGTCACATGTCCCATCGTGAAGCATTCCATGGGACACCTTCATCCCATCGTTCGACCCAGTTATCATCACAACAATGATAGCCCCATTCAAGGTCAGTAGGATATACATGGATGGGGGCAGTTCAGTTGATATAATATACGAACACTACTTTAACAAGCTACCTGAGTGCATTAGGTCGCGCCTCAGGCCACCTATAACACCGTTAATTAGTTTCTTAGGTGAGAGATCCTACCCTGAAGGCGTAGTCGATCTTGTACTCATAGTCAGATCATAGCAATTTCATATTGTCAAGTCTACATCTAAGTACAACATCATACTCGAAAGAACCACCATCCAGAAGCTTAGTATGGAGGTGTTAACAATCTGATCAGTGGTTAAATTCCATACAGAAGCAGGAATCACAACTGTTAGAATCGACTACTAAGGTAGAGATGCAAGCTTAGCAGCAATCATGGAGGAAATCAACATAGGGGAGATCGCGTAGGAACCTATTCTAGGGGACACTCTTAAGGATCCACTTTGAATACCCAGATATCCCATCACAATCGGTACTGACCTATCACCCTAGGTGAAAAACCAGCTTATTCAGCTACTAGCAAACAACCTCAACGTCTTTGCCTGGAAGCCCTCAGACATAACCGACATTTCCAAGAAACTAGCAGAGCATAGCCTAGGCCTCAACCAGTACGCAACACCTATTTGGTAGAAACGACATTGTCTTTCTCTTGAATGATCTCAGGCTATGGACTCTCAGGTCACCGACATAATCAAGGCATGTATTTTATGATAGGTCAATACCAAAACCTAAGGTCAGCTCAACCCCCGTCCTAGTCAAGAAAAGCAACGGTACATGGTGTATGTATGTCGACTTCACATGCATGAACAATGCATGCCCAAAGGACAACTACTTATTTCCTTTAATCGATTGGCAGGTAGAGTCCCTAACCTACTTCAAATACAAATGCTTTCTTGATGCCTACGAGGGATACCATCAAATCCTGATGAAGAAATCTGATGAAGAGAAGAAAACCTTCTACACCAACCAAGGGTTATTTTGTTACACCAAGATGTCATCCGATCTCAAGAACACCGACGTAACCTATCAGACACCGATAGACAAGGAGTTTAGAGCTCAAATCTGCGTTAACCTGAAAGCACATGTCGATGATATGGCCATCAAGAGGAAGACATAAGATGCCTTATAACACAAAATCAGCAAAACATTTCATAACCTTTGAAGGATCAACATGAAGCTGAACACAGCTAAATGTACTTTCAGAGTCGAAGAGGGTTAATTCATGGTACACATCATCGACGTCATGGGAATTAGGGAAAACACTAAGAAGATTTAGGCAGTCCTCGACATGAAACCACCCAAGAACCTTAGAGTAATACAAAACCTTAATAGGAAACTTACAACTCTCAGTTGGTTCCTATCTCGAGCATCAGAAAAACAATTACCGTTATTCAAAGTCTTGGTCGTGTGAAACAAAACCAGAATCTTCGAATGGACTGATGAAGCTTAAGCGGCATTCCAAGTCCTCAATATATTCCTAACTAAGCTACCAACCCTGACCGTTCCGATCCCTGGTGAAACCCTCACCCTGTATCTAGTAGTCTTTTAGGAACCCATCGGTTCAGTGCTGCTGATAGAAAGAAACACGATCCAGAAGTCGATCTACTTCTTCAGCAAGGTCTACAAGAGCTAAATTACAACTTCCCTCCGAACGAGAAGTATTCTTTTGCCTTGTGATTCATCAAGGTGATTCATAAGCAGTATGTTCAGGCCGCTTACTCGCTTAACATGTACTGACAGACAAACCACTGAAATTGGTTTATCAACCTGGTTATGCGTTCAATCATGTCAAATAGGCAATCGAGTTGAGCGAGTATGAAATCACCTTCGGATCCGGACAATTAATCAAGGGAAAATCATGGTAGACTTCCTTGCTGAGGTAGATACGCCAGCTACAGTCACAACCGGCAAGAAGTCTATTTATGCTTGCGAAACTAGGGGGACACGAAAAGAAACCTGGACTATTCACACTTGATGGCGCATCAACCAGGCAAGTTAAGGGCAGGTTGGGTGCTCTGAATCCGCCAGGACACTATGTTTTGTGTATGCTCTTAAGTTTGACTTTGAAGCTGCAACAACAAAGCAAATATGAGCATTGGCTAGCAGGCATACTGTAAAACCTACATGAGAAGAATACATGAATATTTAAAATTTTAAAATCACGACAAGAAAACTTATGAATCTAATATCATGACAAGTTAACGCACTAAATTAAAATCTACGAATCATGAACACACGAAGGTACGAAATATGACATAAAAATAAAACTACAAAACTTCTTTTGGGCTCATGGAGATTTCGGCAAATGCACAAAGAAGAGAGCCCAATCTTGTTAAGCAAGTCCAAGCCCATAAGCTTAAACTCAATATAATTAACAAGTTCTTTTATCTCATCTTGTACAAGAATTTAAAAATAAGAAACCCTAAACCATTCTACAACCGGCGGCACCACAAAGGGAAGGAAGGAACAAGTTTTGATCTTTGTTCGTGGAATCATCGTGCTTTCTACCTCTATTCACTTGTGAGGGTGGTTAGTATTTTAGGCTTTAAAATACTAGCATGTGGTAGATTGGTTCTAGCTAAGATTAGAACTCGACATTTGGCTTAGTGTCATTGGTATAAGCTATGGGGTAGATTGGTTCTAGTTAAGATTAGAACTCGACATTTGGCTTAGTGTTAGAAATTGGTGTAAGCTATGGGGTAGATTGGTTCTAGCTAAGATTAGAACTCGACATTTGGCTTTGTGTCGAAAATTGGTGTAAGCTACTTGTGTAGGGTTTTCTCCGCCTAAAGGGAGCTTGTTGACTAGTGAAGTAACTCTCGAGTTGGGTACTCGGGGAGTGGAGTAGGGCGAAGAGGAGCTTCGTGACTAAACCACTATAAATCTTCGTATCCGGTTTGCATTTCCTTTTACTCATCTCTTTACATTTATACTTGCATTTATCGCTCTATATTTATACATGCAATTGTGTGTTGTGTTGCTTATATAATATTGATTATGTTTGTGTCATGAATAAATGTGAACATTGTGTTTTGGTTTATATTGTTGTTATACGATTTGGTACTACATGTATATAAATAGTAAGAACACTCTTCATATTGTATCACGCTTGATCGATAATTTGATACGAAACATTTTAATTTTTTAAATGGAAACGTATTCACCCCCCCCCCCCCCCCTCTACGATTTCCACAATTGATATTAGAGCCAGATCGCTCTAATTTTCAAAACAAATGCTATGAAAAATTGAGCACGATCCATGTATCAAATTACCCATGAAGGGGGATTAAATATGAAAAATGTTTTGTTGCTTAACTTGTATTAGTTGTGTTGCTAAATACACATAGTATACTAGCTTGAGGTAAAAAAGATGCTTAAAATAAGTGTTATATGTTCGGTATCAAGTTTAGAAAGTTGTACACCTTTCCATAAAGTCACCAAATGATTTTGTACAAAAATTGGCAAATTTGAGTGTCAGATGGGCTCCCCCTTAAGTATATGGGCGGCCCCCTTAGCTCCTGGCCGGCCCCCTTATCAATCGATGGGCCACCTGTCTGATTCGGCAGATTTTCAAAAACTTTGAAAATTCATATAAAATCAATTGTAAGTTCGTAGAAGTCGTGCTACCCGCCATTTTAAAGATAATTGAGTCTGCTTTCATTTAAGAACACTTCCAAGTATTAAAAATTAAACTAAGTTGCTCAAAAACTACAAAATACTACTTATTGTCCAAAATGTTGAGTTTTGTTTTAACATAAAACTTGTATTTTTTTCCTTTCGAGTCGAACATTTCTAGTCGGTATATCTTTAAAAAATGGTGTAATTAACTTTTCAAAAATATTAAAATTGGTTAATTTTTGAAATGGGGAGAAAACTAATTCGTTTTCAAACAAAACCGAGCTAAGTATACATTGTTGTATTTAATACATAAAACAACGACAAGTATTTTTATGTGTTATGCTATATGATTATGTGCACTTTTTTGTGTCTTAATTTTGTTAATAGATATTGTTAAGTGATATTTGCTATTTGTAATTGAGCTAATTAAATATCTAATCACATGTGCCATGTACACTATTTGTTTGTAACTAGTTTTCTAGATTATGCCTAACTAGGACTTAGGCTAGATTTCTTGCATTAAGATTGCGAAATAGTTATTGCATTGCATATAGGAAAAGATCATTTGTTTTCATTTTTTACATCAACATCTTGTAAACCTTATTAAACATAATAACTTACTTAGGATTGAGAGCTATGGAAGCTTTTCAAAAAGACCGTCTTTCACGATTATTATGTCACTAGTTCAAGTGGTAAAATGTGTCACCATAAAATATTAAACGCCTTCATTTAATCAAAGATTTAAACAAGATCTTGAAATCATGCCATAATACTATCTTGCTTTAACATGGGGTAAACAAGATAAAAGATTATTTTAATACATTAGTATTTAATTAAAAGAAAATATATTTTTGATCTTAGCACATGCTTGCATTGATCTAATTCACATTCATAACTAACAAATATTTGAACTAAAATAAACCTAGGATTTATTACAAATCATAAATAGAAAGCTTAACTTTCTCGGTGAGAAAAATTCTATCTTTTGTAATGATATTTTGGTATAAGACTTCATATTAACATTCACCGGTAGTTAAAATATTTACTCTAGTAAAATAATTGAAAATGTTATATAAACATGTAATTGTTTTCTAAAGTTTTTTGTAATGCTTAAAAGTTGCTAGGTAAGTTCTATACACCTTAAATATCAAAACTATGCATATTATGCATGATACTTAATGATTTTTCTCATTTATAAAATTTATGATTAACTTTAAAAAACAAGTTAGGTCACTATTTTAAATATCCTCACACTTAATACTAGTCTTAGGATTAATGGAACACACTATTAAAATATTTATTTATTTTCTTTTAAAAGAGTGTTCGTAAGAGTCAAGAAAGATCTCGATTATATATTGATTCATTATTCAAATTATGATTGATATATTTATCGAATCTAATTAACAAGTTTTTAAGTATGGACATGAAATTGGATTTTTATTTGTTTAGTTTTAAGACTATATCAATATATATAACAAAAGATATTATCTTGGATCTATATACTCAATCACACTCGATTGATATGAATATAATTACATCCTTTTCTAAATGAAAAGAATATGCATCAGATCATAACTCACACTTGTGTTGATGATGCCATATTGAGTCTACTTGTCCAATGATTGTGTTCCAAATATTATACTAATATGTTTAATACATGCATAAAATACACAATGAATTAGGATTGACGACTTTGATGTTTCGTCCGAAATACTCAAGCAATTTACATTGTAATGCAATTGGTAAATGTGTCATTTCCGAAGAACCAAACACGAGAAAACTACCAACATATGTAAACTTTTCTCACACAACTCAAAGCTAAAATTCACATTTAACTAAATTCTTGATGTGTCGTTGTAAGTAGGTATTTTATGTATCAAATTTTACTATTTATTTTATGCCGACTATACCTAAAACAACACTTTAACGGGCAGTGTACCCGATCAAATGTAGCTTCGTTGGTAAGTAGGGTGTCGATCACTAAGAGCGAGAGCATTAAATCCTAATTCTATCAGTATTTTAGTTATCTAAGTTAAACCTAAAACTAATGCAAAAAAAGGAGGCTTCAGCCTGAGAGACTGGCACGAGTTTTGGGTTTCCTAAACTACTTTGATGACAATTAATACACACAAGTTGATAAACAGAAGATAAAGAAGTGGTCAAGCCTAATGTAAGGAAAATGTACTAACCATGATTAATCTAATTAAAAGGCAGGTTTGTTTATTTAGTGCAATGACTGCCTTATCTCGAAGTGGCATATCATTCCTAGATTTAGGTGGGACTTCTTCCTAAAACCTAGACACGCTAATTTTGTCACAATTAAACGCATCCACATAAAGCATCCTTATGTTGATTATAATTAATCTTAGATGGCAAAACTGGTGATCTTATTGGATTCTAGCTCATTGAGACTTTACTAACTTACTGCTTACAGTATTTTACATAAGTGGTAGTTCACTATCCAAACTAAGCTAAGGGAATTAGAACGTTATTTGTTAGAATCATTCTAAGTCACCTGCTAGTATAACTTGTTCACTAAACCAAAGGCACTATCCGATATCTAGTTAAGCTACGAGCGATATCCTTAGACACAAAACGAACGCATATTAAAGCACATGAACGAGTATCATGTGATGAACATAATCAACAATCAATGATAAACTAAGCAATAGAGATATAAACAAACTAGACATTAAATCTTCATAATCATGGCTAATACCTAAAGGTATTAGCTGATAGTCATTGTAACAATACGCAAATTCATAGATGAACGATTAAAGTAAAGAAAGATTACGCAAACCGAACACGTATATAGAGTTTAAATGATTACAAGAGTTTTCCTAATGATTGAAGCACTTTACAGGTCCTTCTTAGCTTCTTTTGTCTTCTGGGAATCGAACTTGGTGATTAAAATCATACCCTAAATCGTATTTAGGCTTTGGTATTTATAGACTCTGAAAATTCATCGATACGGCGTATTGGAACTCAATACGGCGTATCAGGGTTGTTTGGCGTAGGCTCCACGAATAAAATATTCTAGAATTTTCTTGAGCTGAGTCTGATACGGCGTATCTGACTTCCTGGATACGGCGTATTGAGCTCCTCTGGTTCGGTGTATTGGACTTCTTGGGTATGGCGTATTGAGCTCCTTCGATACGGTGTATTGAGGTTCTTGGATACGGAGTATTGGCTGAAAGTGCGCTTTTCTTGATATTTGACCAAAGTATAATATACGGTGTATATACTGATGTGGATACGACATATTCTTCAAAGTCAGGGAATGGTCTTGATTTCTTCAAAGTCTTTAGATACGGCATATGCTTCTAGAATGATATGGCGTATTGATGTCAGAATCAGCGACTTTCTCAAACTCTTCGTTTCTGCTTCAAAACGCGTTTTTTTCTCCATCTTTTGCCAAATACTCGATAATTACTGCAAATAACAAATATAAACAATTAAGTACCAATTCTTGCAATAATTTATACAAAATGGGTTATTTACATGGGATAAATGATGCTATAAAAGTGACGTTATTGGATGTCATCAAATATCGCCCCCACTTGAATCCTACTTGTCCTCAAGTAGCCTTTAGAAGTTTATAAAAATGTATCCGTAAGGATTTTTCTGTTTAAGCATTTATTTGATCTATTACAAGTACACAACCAAACACCTCACGAAATAGGAAGATGAAAACACTCAAATCACTCAACTAATCTATGTGGTAACATGTAACTAATTCGCTCAATTGCTCAGTCGCGACGAGTATTCTATCATAAGCTTGGCAAGGATACACATCTCCACCACTAGAGATAAGGAGTAACAAGTTTATAAAGGTAAAATGGGTTTTTATGATAAGGCTTAGGGTTGATCATTCTACAATCTTTCACCAAAAGTACCACACCAACAATGCAGTTGAAGCACACATACATGGCCGTAACGACGAAGTAGACATGTGTGTTCGATCACATCTTCATTCGAGTTTAACCAAGGGTTAGGATGAAGAATGATATAAGGTAGGGATCTTCTAACTTTCACCAATAGTAATAAACCAACAAGGCAGTTGAGACATGCATACATGGCCGTAACGACAGAATAGACATGCATGCTCCTACACATCCTCATTCACGTAAAACCCATGGTTAATGATTAGGAAAGGGAAATAAATTGTTGTTAATTAAAAATTACGAAACAAATAGATTATGTCTAAAATACGAGTTGCTAGACACTTTTTTCCCGACCATTACCATGATAAAGACACAACTATTTACAAACGTTTTAATCATAGATCAAAAACAACAACCTAAGTTGGCGTTCTCGTAACAGTCAACTTTCCAATCATCCCATACTTTACAAACTTTACAAGGCAAGTGGTGATATCTACCACTTTATACAATACTCTATATCGTTGACTTATAAGACGTATCAACGAATAATCGATCCTTCGTGTAATTACTTCGGTAATGCTTTTGCAAATATCTTCAAACTTTCCTTCTCTTTTTGTTGCGATTTTTCTGATTTTTTCAATTTTTTTCATCTAACTATATACGAAACTCCAAGTAGTTTCACCATCTTTACGATCATAATAATTCCTGATAATTCCTTCGATAATTCTTCATTCTTCGGACGTACCATTAATTATGATGGTAGTAAAAATACATGAGTTTTGACTACTTTACACATTCTAATTTGCAATGTGAAAATTTCTTCCCAACGATACCAAAGATAGAAAATTAACACAAGACTCGGGAAATACATACTTAACACTTTAAGCAACTAGCAACTGATAAATAGACATAATCTAACAGGGTAGGCTAAGGTGTAAAGATGTAACGAAACAGATAGTTGGTGTAATTCCTATAGGATTGGCTCTACAGGTTGTTCTAGGGGTATCTTACTCTTAAGATGAGAGTAAACAAAGGATTTATATGGGGGTTAACTAACTAGTGTAGTTAGTTAATAAAACATGTATAGGTTTTTTGGGTGTAATCCTTAAAATTTACCAATTTAAACAAGTAACTCCATCTAAATCCATAGTACTCATCACTTTGATCTCAAATAGATATACCAAGATAAGTTTTAAAGTCTACAACATCACCGGGACACTCATATTTTTGTGGAATTTGGGTAAACATTTGGAAATGGATAGGTTAAATCCTCACAATATCTACTAAGGGTTGTTGTGTACAGGTTATGTAACAAGTAATTTTACAAAAGTATGCTTGAAATAAAAAAAATTAATTTGAGCATAATTTAAGCATTTTGATGTGAAAAATAGGACAAGTAAACATTCTAATTCCCATCCCCCCACTTGAATTATACAATGTCCTCGTTGGATAAAACATTAAAAACGGGAATTAAAAAAAAGAATTAGAATGAGAAACTCCCCTGATATTTTGCTCGGTAGATTCTCCATGTAGATTTATTGAGCAAGAATGTGTTGGACAATGTCCTTGAAATTCTTCAAGACTCTAACGCTTCAAGATTTCCATATTTGTAAATACTTCACCAACATTGTCGATTTCTTTCCAGCGAGGTCCTCTACAAAATATAGGAAAAAACTACGCATTCATATCTCGGTACCTACGGTTAATTTAAACAAAACTAAATAAACTGTACAGGAGATCAATATGTCGTATCCATAAACTGGAATACGCCGTATAGAGACCTGTAAAAAGTATCTAAATACGGGTCAGTCTGCCAAATACGCCATATCATGTGCATGAATACGCCGTATAATGTTTTTAAAAGTGCATAAAAATAAAGGACTGAGAACGTCTAAACAATCAATACACTGTATGGTATGGAGCGGATACGTCATATTGGAGTCTGGGAAGACAGACTCGATAAAATTAAATAACATTTCGGGTTGTCTCCCGGGAAGCACTTTTGTTTCAGCCAGTCTTTAAGTTAGACTTTTTTTTCAGCATCTTTCACTCTTCCATCTCAAGTGCACCCCCCCAAAAACCTCACTAGTAAAAAAGGTATAGGGAGGGGGCAAAGAGGCGGGGCGGGGGAGGAGCGGAAGGGAGGGCTGGTGGCGTATAAGGGCTGTGGGTCTGGGACCCGCGAATGTGTGGTGTCTCGCAAAAGGGTTGCATTGGACTGCAATTTTCGTCTATTGGTTGGTTTACTTCAGCACATGAATTCGTAAATCTCAAGGATATAATAGGCTAAGAGAGGTCTAACTTATATAGGGGAACAAAAGGTCCTCGGGTCCCAAGACTCCTTTGTAGAACCTTTTAGCTTTTGGTATGGATGCGAGATTTCATTCCACTTATCTTCTTCACTTACCTTCAGTAATGGCGGGATTTTGTTGCATTGTTCATTAGTGTGGCGTTTGAACCTCGGATGTGATCACCCCATTTGGTAAGTTACCTCATCATTACCATTGTAAATGGTAATCATCCATCAAACCGTCTTTCTTTGACTCCAGTTTCTTAGCAAAACTCTTTTCCAACCATTACATCACCCATTTCTTCATCACGATAATGATCTATGTCTTTTATCACTGCAAAATCTATCATAACAGAGAAAGTTTCAACAAAGATAGGTGCATTCATAAAGGCTTCAACTACATTTTTCCCTTAAAATTCCAACTTGTCTTTCATTATAGAGTTATAAAACCTTTTAGACATCATATTAATGGACAAGAGATTAAGGAAATTAAAATCTACATGTTCATAACCTATCATGCATAAAGAACCTCAAATTGTAAGCATCATTGACATGAATTTTCCTATCGAGGTCGCTAAAACTAGAATAATCCTCAATTCCATTGGTGTCTCATCATCATGCCTAGTTTTGACCATTTCCTTGACGGGTGTATCAATTACTTCACCTTCCTTAATGGTGGGTCCTAAGTCAACCACTTGATCATGCCTAAGTTCTAATGGTTCGTTTAGATCACTTAATTCAATGTAATCCTCGTCACCCATTAGCCTAGTTTCTAAACCAAGTTTTCTACTTTCTAACAAACCTAATGCATAGACCCTCTTAATTATGTTACTAGTGGGTTTATTACTTTTAAAGAAAATTTTATCATTCCCAACGCTTAAAGTTATCTTTGCTTTAAACACGTTTATAATAGCATGAGCAATAGATAAGAAAGGTCTTCCTAGGATCAAGGGGGTCTTGAAATCCTTGGGGATATCTAAAATAATGAAGTCTACTAGGAAAGTAAATTTATCAATACCTACTAGCACATTCTCAACAATTTCTTTGGGTCGTTTCACCATTCTATCAACCAATTCCACAATTAGTCTAGTAGGAATCAAGTCTCCTAATCCTAGGGTAGTATAGGTCGAATAAGGCATAACACTTACGCTTGCTCCTAAATCAGCTAAAGCTTCATTGAAACCCATATTATTAATGAAACAAGGTAAAGTGAAACTCCCTAGGTCTTTCTCCTTTCGAGGAAAGGATTTACCAAGTGGCTTCGCATTAGTGTAATGACCTTCTAGATCTTTTTTCCATCAGTTTCCTGCAATTCGTCCTAGTGATCATCATTCAAGCGACTTGGAGAGCGTCCAGTAGTTTTCTTTAACACAGAAAATAAGATTATGTTTTGTAGGTTCGATACGACGTATTGGCTAGCATCAATATGGCGTATTGAAAGCTTGTCAGTTTCGGCAGAAGTATAAATCATCTCATCATTAACTCTTGGCATAATTTCAGTCGAGGTTCGTAAATCTCCAGATAATTTTTCATGCAAAATAATGCTCATTTTCCTGACTTGGATCTCCAAAGCTTTGATCAAGGATTTTTGATTTCTTAATGCGAAATCCGTGGAGGCTTGTAATTCCTTAATCAAGTTGGTGTTTTCATCAAGCCTTTTTGCAATCTCGGCCATGAACATGCTGAAAGACTCTTCTAAAGTAAACTCCGTCATTATTTCTTTTAATCTCTTCTTCCAAACTGATTCTCGGGATTAGTAATAAGGTCGAGTCCCTAGAAAACTCAAACAATCAAGACAAGTTGTCTTGAGAAGCTTCCTATCCAATTGTGATACTCGTTCCGGGTCTTTAAAAGGTTAAATGAGTTCTCTGAACTGCTTGTAACGCACTACCTAAAATAGAGGACAAACAATCAGCAGTATATGCTTCGGAAGAAGGTATATGATAAAGCACGAAATCAGAATACGAAAATTAAGAGTCTGTTAATGTATCAGATAGTCTATACGCCGTATCCAATTATCCTGAATACGACGTATGGACTTCATGAACAGAATACGCTGTATTGGTGACAAAAACTTATACGCAGTATCCAAAGGGATGGATACGCCGTATTGGTTTGAAAAAAATTTACAACGTACTTTGAATAATGCAGAAAAACACACAAACACACAATATGAAAAAAATATACAATGCAAAAAATCATACACACAAAACAAACACACAAATATGCAAATTAATCTAAACTAAGCTAAACTAAAACACTAATAAATAAGAATAAACAACTTCACTCCCCAGCAACGGCGCCAAAAACTTGATGTGTTGTTGTAAGTAGGTATTTTATGTATCAAGTTTTACTATTTATTTTATGCCGACTATACATAAAAACAACACTTTAACGGGCAGTGTACCCGATCAGATGTAGCTTTGTTGGTAAGTAGGGTGTCGATCACTAAGAGCGATAGCTTTAATTCCTAATTCTATTAGTAATTTAGTTATCTAAGTTAAACCTAAAACTACTACAAAAAAGGGGGGTTTCAACCTGAGAGACTGGCATGAGTTTTGGGTTTCCTAAACTACTTTGATGACAATTAACACACACAAGTTGATAAACAGAAGATAAAGAAGCGGTCAGGCATAATATAAGGAAAACGTACTAACCATGATTAATCTAATTAAAATGCAGGTTTGTTCATTTAGTGCAATGACTGACTTATCACGAAGTGGCATATCATTCCTAGATTTAGGCGGGACTTCTTTCAAAAACCTAGACACGCTAATTCTGTCACAATTAAACGCGTCCGAATAAAGTATCCTTATGTTGATTATAAGTCATCTTAGAAGGAAATAATGGTGATCTTATTGGATTCTAGCTCATCGAGACTTTACTAACTTACTACTTACCGTATTTTACATAAGTGGTAGTTCACTATCCAAACTAAGCCAAGGGAATTAGAACGTTATTTGTTAGAATCATTCTAGGTCACCTGCTAGTCTAACTTGTTCACTAAACCAAAGGCACTATCCGATATCTAGTTAAGCTATAGGCAATATCCTTAGACACAGATTTAGCAGGACTTTATTTGTGATCCCATTAATTCCACCTATATAAATTACTATATGAGAATAATTCGATATCTAGTTAAGCTACGGGCGATATCCTTAGATACAGAATGAACGTATATTAAAGCACATAAACGAGTATCATGTGATGAAAATAATCAACAATCACTGATAAATTAAGCAATCAAGATATAAACAAACCAAACATTAAATCTTCATAATCATGGCTAATACCTAAAGGTATTAGCCGATAGTCATTGTAATAATACAAAAATTCATAGATGAACGATTAAAGTAAAGAAAGATTATGCTAACCGAACACGTATAGAGTGTAAATGATTACAAGAGTTTTCCTAATTATTAGAGCACTTTGCAGGACCTTCTTGGCTTCTTTTGTCTTCTAGGAATCGAACTTCATGGTTAAAAGCATACACTAAATCGTATTTAGGGTTTGGTATTTATAGACTCTGAAAAATGGTTGATACGGCGTATTGGAACTCAATACAACGTATCGTGGGTTGCTTGGCGTGGGCTCCACGAATAGAATATTCGATTTTTGAAGATTTATCAAAACCTGGGTTATAAGAATTGATAGTGGGTCGTTATTGGTTGAACACAATTTATTTCATAAGGTTTTTAGGTCATCTTCTCTGCGTCCAAAACTCAAACCAAATCATTTTGTAAGTTTTTCTAAACTGAAAATTTTATTGGTACCTATCATAATCTTCTTATTGCTAGTTAATGCTAGTTGTACAAGTTGATCGTCATAAAGATTAAGTCTTGATGTTTAAAAAGGGGTGTTTGTTCGCGTGTGATATGAACAAAATAATATATGTGTTTTGTGGTAAATTTTTCTTTTGTAAAGGATGAATATTTCAAGCTTTTGGCTTATTCAACAAGCTCATAGAGCTTATTTGGTTTTCATTGGGCTTCCAACATGGGATTGGCCTATTGGTTTTGTTCGTTGGGCTCGGCATGGGCTCGGTTGGCCAACCGAGGCCCAACCGAGAGTGCATTGGGTTAGGTCCGGCCCACCAAGGGTTCGTTTGGATTGGTAAGGCCTGATAAATGGGGGGGGGGTGGTATGGTTTGGTTACGCGCCAAGTAGGGTGGCGTTTGCTTGTCAACGGCCCAAAGCGGGTGGGTTTTCGGCCCCCCCAAAGGGGGGGGGGGGGGTCATTTTTTGTTCCAAGTCCTTTGGGTACCACTATGGGCTCGGCCCATTTTGATCTTGGCTTATTGATATTGGACTTATATTTTTGGCTTATTCGGTTTAATATTTCTTCGATTATGACTTATTTTGAGCTTGCGATTTTTAGCTTATATAAATAAGCTTATAGCTTATTTGGATTTCGGATTTATATATTAAGCTTATAGCTTATTTGATTTTCGAGCTATGTAAAAAGATATATTCAAAAAATATATATATTTAAATATATATTTTAAATAGTACTGCATTGATTCGGCTTAATGGACTCAAGGTCCATTGGGTCTTGGTATATATATATTTTTGGTTTATGAAAAAAACATAAGGATTAAGTAATATAATCGGCTAAGTATTTTAAACCGTAATGGGCCTTGGGCCAATATGAAGTAGTGGACTAATCGATTTGAGTTTAGGATTGAAGAGGGATCCTATTGTTGGAATGGGCCGAATGTAAAGAGATTAATTGTACGGGTTATATTATTCACGATGAATGTATTAATGTTGTCGGAAAATGACGGATTTGTGAAAAGTGTTTTGGTTAAGGTTTAAAACATTGGGGAAAGTCGTAAAGACGTACGGGTCATGCCGAATTTTCGAAAGAGTTATATACTTAGAGATTTTTGCTAAAGGAGATAAAGTTTTAATAATTTAATAAAATATATTTATTTTAATTGAAAAACTTATGACGAGACATTGTACCCTGTTAGCCCGATAATAAGACAAAGTTATAATAAAATATTACTATTTTATCTAAATAATCAAGTATTTAGTGAATATATGTATATATATATATATATAAAAAATATATATAAAATATTATCATATATATATATATAAATATAATAAATAATATAATATATTGAATAATATCGGAAAGAGGATTATTCATCCTTGGTATTTTGAACTTCTTGCTCGTTCTTTCGTTATTTTTTTCGCAGAGTATCTGTCAGTTGTTACCATTTAACGGATCGAGTGGTTAAAATTAGTTGTATTGGTGTCACACTTTGCCCAAGTGTTTTTGAGTGATTACCACACATCCATAAAATGAGATAAAATATTGATAATGAGATAAGTCTTGGTAACAAGACGGCGGTTTTTGTAATGAGATTAATGTTATGAGATAACGAGTTTGGGATGATATGAAATTGGAATGGGATTTTTGAAATGATAAAGAAAGGATTTTGCGTGAGTTAGGGTGAACACTTGTATAATAAGATAATTTTGTGTGGTATTGATAAGTGATAAATATTAGTCATTGCCGTACATGTGCGCGACTTGCTAGAGATTTGTTGTGATCTGCTTTATTGAGATTGTGCGGTTGCTTTGATTGCTGATTGAGGTGAGTTCTCGTAGCCCCACTTTTTACTGTTTTTCTGTTGGGGGAAAATGAAAACTCAATGTGTATTTGAAAAGTTTTGAATTGATCTGTGTGAAGGATTTTGATTATTGGGACAAGATATTCCTTATGATTGTTATGTGAATATTATGTGTTGATTTAACATGCATTTACGTGTTTGGCATGGCAAGGTTCTGTGTGTAACTTGTAAGTACTAAGTTTGGCGTACAAGGTTCTGTGTGTACTTGCTTTACTGTGTTTGGCATGCAAGGTTCGGTGTGGTACGCCTAATATAGTGCTTCCAGCTGCAGGCCCTTGTAAGTGCGTTAGTGAATTAGGATTTGCGACTCCGGATTAATTAATAGATATGCAGATATACTAGCGGGATGCAAGGGGGGGGGGGGGGGGGGTGGGGGGGGGGGGGGGGGGGGGGGGGGGGGGGGGGGGGGGGGGGGGGGGGCTGGGGGGGGGGGGGGGGGGGGGGGGGGGGGGGGGGGGGGGGGGGGGGGGGGGGGGGGGGGGGGGGGGGGGGGGGGGGGGGGGGGGGGGGGGGGGGGGGGGGGGGGGGGGAGGGGGGGGGGGGGGGGGGGGGGGGGGGGGGGGGGGGGGGGGGGGTGGGGGGGGGGGGGGGGGGGGGGGGGGGGGGGGGGGGGGGGGGGGGGGGGGGGGGGGGGGTGGGGGGGGGGGGGGGGGGGGGGGGGGGGGGGGGGGGGGGGGGGGGGGGGGGGGGGGGGGGGGGTGGGGGGGGGGGGGGGGGGGGGGGGGGGGGGGGGGGGGGGGGGGGGGGGGGGGGGGGGGTGGGGGGGGGGGGGGGGGGGGGGGGGGGGGGGGGGGGGGGGGGGGGGGGGGGGGGGGGGGGGGGGGGGGGGGGGGGGGGGGGGGGGGGGGGGGGGTGTCTTGTATTGTTAGCATATATTCCACTGTCATATAGCACTATTGTCCAATGTTAAAAATATGGCACAGCTTTTTAGTTTATAGGTCAAACCTACACCACCAACATTATTGTTGACTTTAGTATCATTTCAGGTGTGGTCAAATCAAAGTATGCATTGGTATGGAAAAAAAGAAGTAACCCAAGGGACTGGGTAGAGATGAGCATGGTTTTGAAATATGATAAGTTTTTCTTAACTTGTAAAGTTCTGTAAACTTCAGTTTATGAATGTAAATTATAAAGTGTGTGATCTTGTATCTTGTGCGATGAATGGTATCATCGCATCCCGTGTTTCCGCCATTGACTGGGTGTGATAGTTTTGATGATAATTAACACACACAAGGTGATAGACATAAGATAAAGATGCGGTAAAGCCTAATGTAAGGGAAACGTGTTAACCATATTGATTCCAATTAAAATGCAGGTTTGTTTATTTAGTGCAATGATTACTTATCTCGAGGCGGCATATCATTCCTAGACTTAGGCGGTACTTCTTCTTAAGACCTAGACACGTTAATTCTGTCACAATTAGACGCATCCACATAAAGCAACCTTTTTATTGATTATAATCTATCTTAGAAGGCAATAATGGTGATCTTATTGGATTCTAGCTCATAGAGACTTTACTAACTTTCTACTTACGATATTTTATATAAGTGGTTAAACTAAAGACATTATCTTATATCTAGTTAAGCTACAAGCAATATCCTAAACTCGGATTTAGCATAATTATTAATTCCACTTATATAAGTTACTATGCGAGAACTATCTGATATCTAGTTAAGCTACAGGTGATATCCTTAGATACGGATTAAACGCACATTAAAGCACATAAACGAGTATCATGTGATAAACATAATCAATAACCAATGATAAATTAAGCAATCGAGATAAACAGACTAAACATTAAAATCTTCATAATTATGGTTAATACCTAAAGGTATCAGCCAATAACCATTGTGATGAATACAAACATAATAATCGAATTAAACAAGGTAAACTAACCGAGTTAAGCGAATGATACCAAAGAACAAACGATTATCAAGAATATATGAATTACAAGGGTTTCCCTATGGATTGAAGCACGTTACTGCACCTTCTTGGCTTCTATTATCTTCTAAAAATCGACCTTGGTGGTTAAAAGCACATCTAAAGTCGTATTTAGGGTTTAGTATTTATAGACTTTGAAAATTGGTCAATACGGCGTATTGGAACTCAATATGGCTTATCGGATGACTTGGCGTGGGCTCCACGAATAGAATATTCTAGAATTTTCTTTAGCTGGTTCTGATACGGCGTATCCGACTTTCTGGATAAGACGTATTGAGATCATCCAGTTCGGTGTATTAGACTTCTTGGGTATAGCGTATTGAGCTCCTCAGGTACAGTGTATTAGGGTTCTTGGATAGAGAGTATTGGCTAAAAGTGTGATTTTCTTGATATTTGATTAAAGTATAATATACGGTGTATATAATGATGTGGCTATGATGTATTCTTCAAAGTCAGACAATGGTCTTGAGTTCTTCAAAGTCTTTAGATAGGGCGTATGCTTCTAGAATGATACGGCGTATTGATGTCAGAATCAGCGACTTTCTCAAACTCTTCGTTTATGCTTCAAAACACGTCTTTTTCTCCATCTTTTGCCAAATACTTGATAATTACTGTAAATAACAAATATAAATAATTAAGTACCAATTCTTGCAATAATTATACAAAATGGGTTAGTTACATGGGATATATGATGCTACAAAAGTAACGTTATTTGATGTCATCAATTCTCAAATAAGATTAATACTCTTGTTCATTCACCTAGGATAACATGATGTTTAGGAAACATTATATTTAAAGAATTCATGGACTTATCGTACTAAACGATTAATAAAGGATAATATATATCCTATGCATTTTATTTTCTTCGTAGCATGAATGGTTGTGTTACAAGAAAATACACTACATATTATTTAAAAAATATAAGTTATTAGAATTGAAAAAAAATAACCTATCACAATGCATAAACAAGTAAAATTCATTTATTCAAATAATTGTTTAATTAGGGTATAAAGCATTGATAAGAATAATAAGTTAAGAAAAACATATTTGTTTAAGAATAAAATACGTCAAAACGCTCTTCCAAAAGCTAAAAGCTAACATCAACCTTCGTATGACAAAGGTCTTACGAGTTTCTAAATAAGTGATTCGTAGCTTCTTTAATATACACACCTTAAGACTAAGTACATTAACTTCCGTTAGTCCTTTCCATCCCCTTAGGAATGTCACGATGTTTTATCGTCATGCTCACCTCATACATAATAAGGATGGAACTTTGTCCATCGATCTTAGGATAGAAAACTAATCAAAATCTACCAAAAATTTCATAAACGTGTCATTCTCATTTTAATAGTCTTGTTACTATTAAATATATTCCGATAAATCTCGATAACTTAATTATTTCATCTGAAATATTTAAGTATTTTTAATTCGCGAAATGCAAATTAAAATGTCACTTATTGTTTTTGTTAAATTCGTTTCACAAAAACCTTAATCAAGCCTCTATTATTAAATAGATGGTTAATACCTTCCGTCCACCTTTTCCGCTACTACCTTTAAGATAACCTCATACCTCGTCGTGTGATTGTTCTATGAACATTCACAATGCTCAAGAAGAGCTACATAAATTCATGGATGAAGTTCATTGTATGTTAACTATCATCCGTCCGACATTGTCAAGCTCATCGCTTCCATCTTCATTTGTGTTCATTTATTCTTTTCCACACTTTATGTCTAGATGAGCACGAATTAAATGAGAAGGGAAAACACACTCATTCACATATATCCTTTAACCAAATACTCTTAAGAACTCACATATGTGATTCTTATTCACTTGAAACTAACTTACAAGAACACTTACTTCCTTTTCAACTTAAGTACACCCCATGCACTAAACCAAAATTAATTCAAGCGTCTTAACCCGTATGTCGACCATACACAAAATCCACTAGATACACTTCTACCATAAACTTAAACCTCATAACTATTCCTCGCTCTTGTTAGTGATCACTAGTTCTAGTACATCCCCAAACCACCAAAGTGAAATGAAAAAGCGAGTCATCCTTATTACTACCAATCTTGAGTTATCCACTTAGTTATCTCCACAACAAAGATTCACCAAGTAACCATTTCTCATAATCTAAGAGTGACCTACCACCACTTCATCCCATGGATGTTGAACCACCTTTCATAATTCATAAACCTATTCCCATCTTGTTGACTCTCTTTGGATCAACAAGCCATCGTCATATTCCTTCACTCATAAGCAATTTTTGCCTATGTTGTCAAAAGTCAAGTGAATTTCGTAATGAAATGCGTCTTATTCTTAAACATAATCCTTACAACCAGTATACTCATAGTCCATCATCACACAACAAAGCCTTTCACGTTTAAACCAATGACATTATCTCCTCAAAAACATTCTACTCCTACCTTATAACCATCAAACAATTTACACTTTCTAGTACGTGAAGAACACAAACAAGATATTCAAGCTTCAAGTGTCATCGAGTCACCGCATTGTAGTGTCTATCATTATTCCTTCACCATATAAGAACTTTTGTTCGTCAACTTTTACAACCAACAAAACACCCTACAAATCTATGGTTTCACAATCGCCCACATTTATGCGTATAGGATCACATGCACATCATTTTAACATACTATGCTTGTCATCGTTAGTGCAGACGATATATTAATTTAAACCGCCTTTGTCAATCTTTAGTCAAGACCTTCCCTCTCCATTCACGCTCATCCTTCTTTGTTTTTCTACGTTATAAAATCCATTTCACTCACATCTAATAGCGTATCGTCTTCATCTTCATCTTATTTTATTTAACTCTTTTAGAGTATATATTTTTGCACATCTCGCTAAGATATTCGGTAACATTTGGATAGTTTTAAATGTTACATTTATAGTATGTTTCCTAAACAAATTATCCTTATCATCAACATTTAGTTCGACCTAAAGTCTTACGATAATGCTTATCATTAAACACCTCAATTATGAAAAGCATACATAATGCTTAACAAAGAAGCCTTGATTAGGAATATCTCAATACAATCCTTGACAAAATTCTATTCGAATCCAAATCATCATTGTTGGTCGAGTCTTAGTCCTTAAGCATGTGTCGGTCGAATCTTATCATTGGTTCCTAAAGATTGTCATGTCTTAAGTATATGTCATTGATAACATCAAATATTTGATACTTTTTATTGTCAATTTCCCTACGAAAATACTTGCAATTGTCTTATAAATACTTGAATTTGATACATTTATGGTTATTTAGATGTTTTCAGGTAAAATGAAAGTATGTGACAAGAAACACGGGAAATGGACGATAAAATGAAGAAAATACAGATTCTTACGAGACTTTACAGCGTAACCCCTTCGATAGTGTTACGCCGTAACATATTCAAGGCAAGACACATCACCCAGCAACATTACGATGTAACCACACTAAAGGTTTACGCCATAACATTATTATTATGGAAGGCTGAGTCCTCTGAGTCAGCATTACGGCATAACATAGACAATTGATTATGCCATAACATCTTTTAGGCCTGCAACATGGAACGTACGCGTCATCAGTTTACAGCGTAAATCCCTAAAAGGTTACGTCGTAAAGTATTCAAAATCTATAAATAGAGGCCTCATGCAGACACTTTGACATCATCCATTCTATAGCTATTCCAAGGGGCGATCAAGGCCTCCATAGCTTGAAGAATTCCACCAGAAGTCTAAGGGAGATTAAACTTATCTTAATTTTGTATTTAATTATTCATTAACCACATCTGTAAGAATTATGAGTTTTCAATCCAAGATTACCTTGCTTAATTCTTGGTTTGTTGTTGCTATGAGTAGCTAAGCACTTCAAGTGCTGGCCTAGTCATGAATCTACTATCGTTATAATGTTCGTTTCCTGTTAGATCAAGGTTTCGTTGGATATACTTTGACTATCGTGTAACCTTGTGTTTTGGGAGTATTGCGGGTGGTTTAGATCATGTTAATCCTGTTATTAGATTACCAATTGAACATGGGATTATCAGGGGTACTAGGGTAGGTTTGACGCCCTATCCTTAGTGTAGGAACTAACCAAGTTACTGCCTCTATCACCTAATATACTTAAAAAGCACAGGAACTCTTTCATAGATGGTTAATAATCTATATAGGTTATTAGACTAGTTCTGGGGATAGTTGGGATTAATCACTATGACCTAGTTGCCCTAACGAGTAACGATAATCAAAATGAATGTCAACAATTCAACGAGATAAATAATATTATTATAAATGTAATTAGAAGACGAGACCTACTAAAAATGGTAACTTTCCGAAAAGAGTAACTTTCCAAAAATAGAAACTTTTCGATTAAGTGACGTATAATATAAATGAAAGAATGATCATAACTCAATTATGTGAATTTTAGGATCTAGGAAGCGCAAGTTGATTTCTCATCACATGTGTATGTATATTTATACTATTTTGATAGTTGCGATGCGCGCACTATCCGATCGTATCTTATGATGTAATAATTGAACGACATAAATTATAGGTCGCGGTTGAGCTTGTCGTCGAGTAGTTCATGATAGTTTCGGTTATTTGATCTTCGGCTTCGATCAAGGTGAGTTCATAGCCTCGCTTATGAACTATTTTAAACGTTTTTAACCCGCGAGGGGGATACTTACTGTTTTATGAAAATGAGAACGCAATTTGTTTTGAAACTTATTATGATTCCATTACTATTAAGTATATGCCTTTTACTGTGTGACCGTTTGTTGCCTAGTTGTAGGTAAACGTTAATGCATTAAATAGATCTATTGGGTTTGACAACCATGTCCAGGGTTTGAATCAGTTTGTGAGCACTCTGTAACAGACATTTTGTAGTTAGTATTAGGAGAAGTGACGTACTTCTCGGAAATTATTTTATCCTATGGGATGAATGTGTTAAGTTTCGGTACATGGGCTCATTTAGTTGGAAATCACTATTTTTATAACTTGTCTTATGAGCAATGTTATATGTTTTGTTGAACCAAATATGTATTCTAATTGTTATGTGTAAAATCTATGAATTCACTCAATGTTTTGTTGACCTTTTCAGCATGTATCTCATGTTAGTTGTTGTTGATGGCTTGGATGGGACGGAATGCGGATATCAAGGACGGTGTCTCGGTGACATAGTGTCAAAAATTGAAACAATGTTTTTAGAAATCAAGTCGTGTTGTGACTTTCAGAAATAAATTTCTATGATGATATTGGGACCAATGTAACTCTGATGTTTCTCTTATAAATAAAACAATTTGTGTTTTATAAACGTATCTTTGAACGTTTATTGGGACTCGTGTGCACGTATTATGAAGTAGCACTCCAATTGTTGTATTTCGCTGCATATCGTAGTTTAGGGGTGTTATAGAGTGGTACCAGAGCACGAGTTGTAGTGAACTAAGTCGCTTTACAAATCTTGGACTACAACTGTCTTTGGAAATTTTCAAGGATCTTTCACTGTTGTCCGATATCCGAGCGCGCATCGTTCCCGATCCCTTATGTGCCTTATGTGGTATATTTGATTGCATATTATGTGTGTAACAAGTGGGATACACTTGGTATAAGTAATGATTATATAAGTATATATATATTTATATTTATACGACATCCGTTCTATATATAACTCGGTATTCGTATCTCGCAAAAAATTTAATTTCTTTACATATGATTTTTTTACATATGATTAAAAATATGTATAAGGGTTACTAATATAAGTATTTATTTTCTATTGTAGTACGTATCATGGGCGAACCTTTGTTACCAGACCGCGTGTTCGACTTTCTTGTAGATGAGCCAGAGCCGCATCCAGCTTATGATTTCTTTGAGCCCGGACCGCTACCAGGGTATGCTGGTAACCCGAACAACAATAACGGGTGGATTAAGGCTGACGTGCCTTTACTTGGAGAGCTTGGAGTTGTAGTGGATGAGCCGATGGTTGGCCAGATAGTGGATGAGATTGCTGAGCCGATAGTCAAGGCGGAGGAGCAGATGATCGCTCCCGTGGTTGATATGGATGAGGATATAGCCATGCTGTTTGGCGATGATGATTTTGAGGATGATGACTCCGAGGGATTTGATGAGGAGGAGGTTTGGGAGGTGGAAGAGGAGTGGCTAATGGCTCCCGTCACGCCACCTCTGATGCAAGTGATGCCCCCACTGAGCGGCTACAAGGTTGGAGGTCCATCCACTGCTGCTCTTGAGGGACAGTCTTTCCCCCTCCTAGCACCTGGACTTCCTATACCTTCATCGGTGATCGAGGACTTGAGTACCCGCTTAGGTAACCTAGAGTACGGACACAAATAGCTTGTAAAGAAGGTAATCCAGGTGAGTGATGCTGAGGTTGTAGCTGGTATTTCTATTGGGGAGATTGGCCCGAGGCTTTTTTCTATTAAGGGACAGGTGTAGGTGATGGCGTCCCAGATGGTTCATGCCATTGACAGATTTGAGCAGATTGGTACTCAGGTGGAGCAGGGTCAGCAGACTGCGACCTAGAGAGATAAGGTGATTGCTAGATTGACTCAGTAGGTGCAGGCTTTACAGGAAGCAGTGCAGCAGAGAGATTCGCAGATTCAGCAGCTGCAGACTATGGTTTCGGAGATGAGCAGCCGGGAGAGCACATTGATGCAGTGCATTTTTGGGATGGATAGGCGACTTGCTGACGTGGAGAGGAGACCACCAGGACCTCAGTAGTCCTATTAGTAGTTTATTTTAATTTTTAGATTAGATTATGACCATTTGTATAGCCACTAAACTGCTAGTGTCAGTTAGTGAGGTCATGTTGCCTGGTGTATTTTGTTTTTGTAAACGTCACAGCCATTTGGATATGTTAGGATTCATGTATTAGAAACTTAGAATCATCATGATGGGATGTATCCATCTTAGAATCGGAGATTGTAACTTTTGGGGGATTTTTAGTTGTACTTGTACTACCCCCAGCATTTTTATTATTATTATGGTTATGAGATTATGATTATCCTTGATTATGAGCTCTGTGTGATTGTGGATGTGGATGTCTTGAGTGGTCCTGTTACTAGATTGACTTAACCTCGAGAGTGGAATGATTCCGGTTGGTGGATCTTTCGCGAGTGTGTGATACTTGCTTGCATTGTCCATGAATGGGTATTATTTTTGGTACTTGCTGTGACCGTTAACCAAACTATATTAAACGATGCTTCGTAGATTGATGATTTTAAAACTATGAATTACAATAACGAATTTGTGTGTTGAACAAATGTCGTTGCGTGAATTGTACTAATTATGTTGTATAAACTATTTGTGTAAACAATGGAAAAATGTGTTTTCAAATTTCATAAACTGGCCATATGGTGTCAAATAAATCTTCTTTTAAAAAAATATATTTATATATATTATGTAATTAATGAGAATAGAGGATGAAATGGTACTATCTTCTTTTCTTTATTTTGAAATAATTAAATTTTCTCTCTTTAATTTTTTTTTGAAATACCTCACGCGTGTAGCGTATGGAAAAGAAACGTTTTGACGAGGATGGACATGATGTCGTGTAGGTCCAAAGTCTTAGATCTGTTTAGCCTTTTGTAAGACAATAGCTAACGTGAATAAATCAAAATCAACTATATGAGAGACAATAACTATGAATACTATGTGCTAATGTGGAATCTCAACACAAGTACTAAGAAGAACTGGTATGTGCTTAATTACACATACCTTTTTCCATTAAAAACAGACTTAAATGACCAAAAACAGACAGAACTTGCCAAATATATGTTTGTTTTGCATTTGTGTTGTGCAGGAAACGGATATTCGCAAAAGGACGAAAAACAAAGCCAAAAACGACAAAACCGAGCACGAGATGGAAAAGAGTGAAAGACAAAGCCAACTCAAAGCCGGTGATAGCCAAAGTCAACAGAAAAGTCAACCCCGACAAATTCAAGTCAACAAAAGAAGACTTGAAGGATGAAAAATGCAAAATATAACTTTGAGGGACCAAAATTGCCAAATCCCCAAAGTTATATATCAAGAGGATTGATTTTAAAAAGTGTTAAAACTTTAAGGGACTGTTTCTGTCAAAACAGCAAAGTATTTAACAAAGGCTTGTTTTGTAAAAATGATAAAAGAAGTGGAGGGGCCAAAAGTGACAACTTACCAAAGTTGTGTCTGTTGGTATCAAACCAACAGCCACAAACTAATTTTCCCGCCCTTTTCAAAGGACAAAGTCACGGGTTTTCTTCCCTTTCTTTACCCTGTAAACTTTCAATTCCACCATGGATAAACCTTTCCCCCCTCCTCCACTATCATTCCCACCAGCCCTAAAGCATTGCCATGTTGGCAATCTCACCATTCTCCATGTTCTTTAACCGAATCAATGGTTGGGATTAACTCAAAGAAGCACAAAAGCTCATCAATGGCTAAAAAGACTGTTTTGAAGTCTCTCACAGAAGAAACACACTTTGCAAGAGCTTAGGACTTAGGAATTAGTATAAAAAGAGGCTATGTGAGCCGAAGTTAGTATCTAGTTAATATCTAGTTAATAAGTAGTTAATTTTTAGCAAGTTTTTCTTTCAATTAAGTCAATTTCAGCTTATTTACATCTTATTGTATGCTTATTGCACTTTTCTTTCAAGTTAATAAAGTATTGAAGTTTTTAAGTTAAAAGCCCGTTTTTAAGTTTTCATTGTCAAGTTGCTTAATTACCCTTAAATGTGTTAAAAAGCTCTTAAAACAGCTTATTAATAAGCTATGTTCACTTAACAAGTTAAAAAGCTAAGTAAAATTTGGACTTGAACTTGAAATTCCACTCAAATTACCACAGCTTGTTAATTTGGATGATAAGCCGAATTTGGATGGGCTTATGGACTATACCAGCTTATTTCTAATAAGCTGGAGCTTGTAGATTGAGCTTTCAATAGCTTATTTGCCCTTGTTTAGAGCAAAGGGCTTGGTAAGTTCTCAATTTCCATTTTTAGCTCATTTTTAGCATTTGCTTATTTACAGCTTATTGGTGCTTATTTTTCTTTTGGGTATGCTTATTTATGCTTATTATTGATGTTTAGTGCTTAAAATATAGGTGTTATAAGTTTAAATTTCATTGTGCAAGTTTTTACAATTTTCAGTCAATAATAGCTTGTTAACTGTCATTTTGAATTCTAGCTTATTTCAGTGCTTATTTATTGTTAATTTTTGCTTATTTATGTCTTTTATGCATGTTTAGCTTACTGTCTTTGAATTCCATGGTTTAATTCACCCTTAATAAGCTTAAACAGCCTTTAAGCTATTTTTAAGGGGGTGTTTGGTTTAAGACCCAAAGTGGGTCAAAAGTGCTTAATAATCCAAATGGGTTACTTGGCCAACTTTGTTAAGCCATTTCACTGTTAGAATAAGCTTAATTTCCAGCTTTTTAGTTTTAAAAATCATTTTTGCAAGCTTACTTAGCTCACTGTCCAAAATCTCAATTTTTGGACAGTGGCTAGTGCTTATTGCATAAGCTTGGGCTAAAAGCCATTTTGTGCCTTCTTGCATACTCATTTTGAGTGTTTTAAAGCATTTGACTATTTGCTTTGAAGCTGTGTTGACCCAATTGTGCAAATGGGTCAAAACAGCCTAAATTGCTAAGTGTTTTTTGCCCTGTGCACAAGCAGCCACTTTGATAAGCTTTTTCATAGCTTATTTGCTTTTCAAAATCCAAACCAAAAGCATTTTCTTAAAGCTTATTAAACCTAGTTTTTAGAAATTCAAACTTTGAGATTTTTGGAATTCAAATAAGCACTTATTTTTAAGCTTCAAAAAGCCATTCACGCTTGGTGTTTGTTGTTTTACACAGCAAGCATTAAGCACAAGTGAGCTTTTTCCATGCTTATTTAAGGGCTTATTCTTCTTTCAAAATGCTTTTCAAAGGCTGATCTAAATAGATTTTTGGCCACTCTTTCCAATGGCATAAGCCATAAACTTTGAAAATCTCATCTTCAAGCTTATTTTCAAGCTTGAGAAAGCTATCTTAGGGCTGTAGTTTTAGCCATTTTAGCCATTTTGCTTATTTGTTGTTTTTTAGCTTATTTGTCTTTCAATTTAGCTTATTTGTGTTTAGTTAAGCTTATTAGTCATGTTTAAGCCTGTTTTAACTTTTCTTAGCTTATTTTAAGCTTATTTGAGCTTAACTGCTCATTTGGCCAACAACCTTAAGTTTTTGGCCAATAGGCTTTTAAGCTGTTTCAGCTTATTTAGTTGTCCTTTTTGCTTCAATTTTACTTAATTATGCTTATTAGGGTATGTTTCAGCTTATGTTTTAGCTTATTCGAGCTTAACAAGTTTGGTAAAAAAAAGTTTTCATAAAAAAAAGAGAGGAGACAAGGGGAAACCCGGGTGAGCAAGACTCGAACCCGGGCCTCTACCCTCGATACACCCCTCTTTTATAACAAGTCTTACCGCTGTGCCCTTGGGTCTTTTCTGAAAGACTCTTGGGCACTTAGCTATATAAGGGAGTTTTCACCCTTAAGGCTATAAGCTGTTTACAGCTTATTTCGGCTTATTTATAAGCTGAAATTTGGGGTTCTTATTTTTCTTAGGTTAGTTGTAGTGCAAAGTATTTTAGGAAAAATTTTCAGAATTTTTAAAAATAGTTTAGTATTTTTTACAATTTAATTTCGTAAAAAGTTTTAAAAATTCATAGAAAATACAAAAATTATCAAAAAAATATTTTTCTTTTTTAGAAAATTTTCTTTAGTCATAATTTACGTAGGAAAAATATAAAAACTTTTGTAGGGTTAATTTTTCAAACTTTTGATTTTTAAAGAACGGGTCCCGGGTACGGATTTGTCTTGACTCGTTTTTGGGTCAAACGACCTCCGTTTTCAGTCTAGTCTTTTTCATTCTTCGTTATTAGTCCCCTAGAGTAGTTTAGAAGTGAAAATTTCTTTGTAGGGTTAATTTTGAAGATTTTAGGTTTTGGACCTTTTGTTCGGGATTCGTGCTCTCGTTTTTCAGCTTAATTTCATAATTTTTAGGTTTTTCTTAATCGTTTTTATTTGTTATTGTTTAACTTAGCTTTCCACACTCTCAAATCATTTCTCTCATTCAAACTCCAATCTTCCGACTGTATCGATTCTCCAGTCCAGCCTCGTTGGGGATAAACGACCCGGGAACATTCTATACTACTTCTCGGTTTCATTGATTTTGTTTTTAAACTATACTTAATATATATTTTATATTTAATTATATATTATATATAAAAGAGGTGTAGTTTTCCACCAATCACAAGCAATGACACATTTTTGTTACCATTAACATACACCAAATGACCTCAAATTTCAGCAAGAAATGACACAAGTTTGCAGCCAATAACATACACTAAATGACACTAAATTTCAGCAAGTAACGGCACATATTTGCAGCCATTAAAATGCACTAGACGACCATGCGGTTCAGCAAGTGACAACACACATTTTCAGCCATTAACATACACTAAACGATCCTAAATTTCAGCAAGGAATGACACATGTTTGCAGCTAATAACATAAACTAA
>BQNB010021619.1:0-56779 GCA_026074375.1 Tanacetum coccineum
AATTATCCAAAAATCCGAGCACTTCTTGAGCATACTCCTCACAAGCAACGTCTATGACATTGACTTGATTAACCGTATTGTAATTACGGGAGTATCTCGAAGTTTGCCCAACTTTAAATGTAATGGCCTCATCATCGACTCGAAGAGTTAATTCTTCACCATAAACATCGATTAAAGCTCTTGCTGTCCTCAAGAAAGGTCTCCCGAGGATGAGAGGAACCCGAGGATCAACATCGTAATCAACTACAACGAAGTCGGCCAAAAAATAAAACTTTCCTACTTTTACAAAAATATCTTCGACGACACCTTTCGGATGAGCGACCAATCGGTCTGCGAGTTCGAGTGTCATGCGGGTCGAAGTGAGTTTCGGGAGTGAAAGTTGCTTCCACACAGAAAGAGGTATTGATTATCGAGTTTTTCGGGCAAGGCTAAGCACTCGCCATCCCGGGATGAGAAATTTGTTGGGGTCTCCAATTAAATGATTTATCGAAGCTAGATGAGTGCTTAGCCTTGGCCGATCACACGGGATGAGAAATTTGTTGGGGTCTCCAAGTTTTTCGGGCAACTTCTTTAGGAGCACCGCCGAACAATTTTCATTTAATGGAGTATTTGCTAATTCGAACAACTTTTCCTTATTACTAAGTAAACTCTTAAACGTAGAAGCAAACTTAGGCATATGAAGAAGAGCATCCGCGAAGCTAATATCAAAGTGTAATCTTTGAAAGATTTGAAGAAATTTCAACATTTGATTATTAGCTTTTTCACGGAGCTTTTGGTCGTTAAGCCTCGAAGGATAAGGTATTGATGGTTTAGGTTTAGGCCTCAGAGCAACTTTGGGCTTCGGAATCGGGTCTTGGACAACCGGAGGTTGAACGTGTGCGGTACTTCCTAAACTTGTATTTTGCACCTTGTCCTTTGTCGCCTCGGTTTCACGTTCCACTTCCTTCGGGAGAAGAAAAGGAGTAGGTGGAATCGTAGGTCCATCGTAAGCAACACCACTTCGGGTGGTAATAGCTTTCACATCTCCTCTCGGGTTAGCAACGGTATTACTAGGAAGTGATCCCGAACCCAAGGAATTTTGATTTTGCATATTAGTTAATATGTTCATTATTTGATTGTTTTGATTTTCTATCTTATTGGTTCTTGCGTCAATCGTAGATTTGAACTCATTTTGCAATTCCGTCTTCATGTTAGTCATGTGAGTTTGCATTGCTCTTAAAGTAGAGTTTGAAAGATCATTCGAATAGGTCAATTGAGCTTTGATAATTTGGACTATGAAAATTGTTGTTTCCTTGATTGATATTTTGCCCTCTTCCTTGATTGTTCGGAGCCTGATAATTCGGGGCTTGAAAATTCCCTTGATTTTGATTTTGATTGTATCGGTTTTGATTCGGTTGATTGAAACCGGGTGGTTCGAGGTAATTATTCGAGCGATAGCTAAGCAAATTACGGTCACCTTGTGGTTGGTAGGAATTACATCCCGAATTATGGTTACCCGTAGTATCATAAGCGGCCTCTTGAGTGTAGCCATCGGCGGCTGGGCACTCGGTAAAGGAATGGGGACCACCACAAGTCTTGAATTTCGTATCAACATATTTGACCGTTTGCATTTGTTTCATCATATTGAGAAAATTCTTATTCATTAATTCCAATTGTGAACAACCCTCGGGACTCATGTAGAAGTAGTAGATGAGATATTTCTAGACGTTTCGTCTCGATTTGCTGGAGTGTCCCAATGGTTTTGGTGAGCGGTCATGTTCTCGATCAATTCGTAACATTCTTCTGGTGTATTGATGGTGTCTCGATGACTTAATGTCAACCCATTGTAAAACGTATCAATTTGTGTAACTAAAAGCATGTTATGGTTAGGAAACCGATCAATGGACAATTTATAACGTTCCCAGTGCCTCAATAATATTCGTTGTGGGTTTTAGTTCAAATTTCGTGATCTCGTTCCTTAATTTAGTCACCATTGAAGGAGGGAAATACTTCGAGAGAAATTTCCTTATCATTTCGTCGAAAGAGTGGATGGAATTCCTTGGAATGCGACCATACCATGCGATAGCATGATGCGTCAAGGAATATGGGTACAACACGACACCTTGTAGATCCTAGATCGAGAGCCACGAGGCTCTGATACCACATGTTGAAAATCGATCTAGCTCATCTAGGATATCATAACCATGATCCAGCGGAATAACAAATAAAACAATCATAGTTAAGAACAAGGTGTTACTAATAAACGTTAAGCCTTTCATTGTATTTGATCAGGATACAAAGGCTTACTATACTACTAAGCTACTAATAAGCTAACTATAATCCTAGGCGTCTTACAAAGACTTGACGCCTAGAGTACACACACACACCTTTAGGTTTACATTGTGAATTGAATAATTAATAAACCTAGACGCCTACCTCTCTTTATATACTAGAGAGGCTAGGGTTTACAAGACAAGATAAGAATAAGTAAGATTAGGAAACTATAAATCAGCATTAAATACTATTTGACTAATCTTCAATCAGCATTAATGTTGATCTTTATCTTCAAAATCTTCCATCTTTTGTTCTTTTGATATTTAGTCTTGTAGGTCCTTCATCTTTTATATCTTTTGTCATATCAACTCAAAGTATAATTCCCAACAGTAAGCGCGAAGCATTTTAAAAACCTTCTCCTTTTGGGTCGAAGTTCGTTGGATCGACCCTCCTTAAACCTCTCTTATAGTTTGTTAATCTAAAGGGTAGCCGTTTTTACAAATGACACAACGGTTATTTTTTAGTTTTTCAATTTTTTTGGTATTTTATAAGATAAATGGAAAACAAAATATTTTTGTATTTTTATGGTTTTATAAAAAAATTGAAAATTATAAACAATAACTTCACGGGGAAGGATCTTCAAGCCACTAACTTCAAATACTTAGCGAAAATCGTACACCTCTCCCCGGCAATGGCGCCAAAAATTTGATTCGATCCAAATAGTCTATATATAATAAAATATATATCCTAAATATCTTAAATTAATTATAGTATAGAGAGTATCCCGTTTGATAAGAAAATTGCTTGAGGACAAATAATATTTTATCTCCCGGATGTCGTATCCCGACAAGAGGTGAATTTGAAATTCACAAAAGTGTTTTGTTTGAGGCTTGAATATCGAATATTTTCGTTTTTGATTTTTAATTCTAAAAATGCAAGAGAAACTAAATAAAAGGCATGCTAAACTAAAAATAACGGGAATTAAACATTTAAAGCTATTAAATTCTACGCCTAACATTTTTATTTCAAAACAACGTTTACGCTAAATTAAACGTGACTAAATACCCAAAACATCAAATTTAACCCTAAGACTTCAAATTGCAAATCTATAAAACCTAAATGAATTAAAATAATTTTTGAAAAAGAAAATATGTTTTTTTGACTTTTTTATGAATTAAAAACAGTTTTAATCTAAATTAATTATTAAAAATAAATGCACTGACACCTCTAAGCAAGATGAGATCAACTATTAATTTTTGAAATAGATTTAAGTTATGCTGGCTGTTATTGAGACTAGGCTTATAAAGAAATTTGTTAAGCCAGTCTGTCATAATGTTTTTGGTCACTGGGTTTATGCTACTAACTCTGTTGATAGCAATAAGGGTTGTAGGATTGCTGTGGGTTAGGATCAAAACACTATTGATAAGGGTTAGTTTTAAATGCCAAACCTCTAACCAAACTATGCATTTTGAGGTTAAGTTAATTCAGGATAAGAGAAGTTTTTTGTTTCCTTTATCTATGTTGAGAATGAGCCTAGGGACAGGCTTAGGTTATGGGAAAATCTTAGTGAGCATAGCAGCTTGGTTAACACAGCCCATGGTCCTTGCTTGGGATTTTAATGTTATTGATGAATGCCTATGACACTCTCACTGGTGTGGCTGATAGATATAAGGAATACAAATGATTATAGAAATTGTATGGAAGAAATTGGATAGGGAGGGATTTGTTATCCCTAATGAATGGTATGTTCATTACTGGGTCTATCAGAGAAGGATCATGAGAGGGGAATTTTATAAAAATTGGATAGGGTCATGGGTAACAGTAGTTTCTTGTTATTCAAATTTTCTTCCTTATGTTACCTCTGATCACTGCCCTGCCATGCTTGTTATGGCTGATATTGCAATGAAGAAGAGGAGGTCTTTTAGATTTATGAACTACTTAGCTGATAAGAAGGATTTTCATAGAGTTGTTAAAGATCATTGGAATAATCCTGTAAAGGGTTTTGCTATGTTTGTGCTTGCAAAAAGACTGAAGGGTATGAAGAAGCATTTGAGGGAGCTAAACAAGAAGAATGGGAATGTTCATGATAAATTTAAAAGGCTGAGAGATGAATTAAAGAAGGTTCAAGTTGAGCTGGATAAAGACCTTAATAATTCAGACCTTAGAGAAGCAGAAATGGTTTTCAGCAAGGCCTATAGAGAAGTTGCTTTAGATGAAGAGAAAGTCTTAAAGCAGAAGTCTAAAGTGAATTGGCTTAAAGAAGGGGATCTCAATACTACCTATTTTCATAATTTGTTAAAAGGTAGGAAAAATAAAAGTAGAATTGTCAGTATTAAATATGATATGGGGAATGAATTTCATGATGATCAAGTGGCTTGAGAATTAATTGTTTAATGTTCCAAAATTTTCTTGTTCAAGTGAAGAGATATTCCCGTTGATATACCTGAAACCTAGTAAAGAAGAAGGTGGATACCTGAGAACGCTCTTTATATGATCATTAGATTATAAACTGACAAGAAATTACAGTTTTTTTTATGCTATTAAGATGATAAGCCCTGCCCAGATGGATTCACCTCTAAGTTTTTTAAAGCTTCTTGGGATTCTATGGGTAATGATTTATGTTATGATGTTAAATAATTTCTTAGTAGTGGAAAAATGCTTGGTGAGCTGAACACTACCTTGATTTCTTTGGTTCTAAAATGCATCTTACCTTCAAAATACTAATTATAGAACTACATAAAGAGTAATGAAGCTACTTCGAATTTTCAAGCCCCGAATTATCAAGCTCAAGTTGGACCTATCGAAGAGTACCGAACTCACCTAAAGGTAATGAAGCTCTTTGAGAGCACTGCAAACTCGCATGACTTACATAAAGACGAAATTGAGCAAATGAGTTCAAATCTACGATTGATGCAAAACCAATAAGCTAGAAAATCAAAACAACAAATAATGAACCAGATTAACTAATATGTTAAAATCAAAATTCCTTGGGTTCGGACCACTGTCCATAATACCGTTGGCTTAACCCGAGAGGAGATGTGAAAGCTATTACCACCCGAAGTGGTGTTGCTTACGATGGAACTACGATTCCACCTACTCCCTCTCCTCTTCCATAGGAAGTGGAACGTAAAACCGAGGCGACAAAGGATAAGGTGCAAAATACAAGTTTAGAAAGTACCGCACACGTCCAACCTCCGGTTGTCCAAGACCCGATTCTGGAGCCCGAAGTTGCTCCGAAGCCTAATCCTAAACCGTCAATACCTTATCCTTCGAGGCTTAACGACCAAAAGCTCCGTGAAAAAGCTAATAATCAAATGTTGAAGTTTCTTCAAATTTTTCAAAAATTACACTTCGATATTAGCTTCGCGGATGCTCTTCTTTATATGCTAAAGTTTGCTTCTACGTTTAAGAGTCTTTTAAGTAATAAAGAAAAATTATTTGAATTAGCAAGTACTCCGTTAAATGAGAATTGCTCGGCGATGCTCCTAAAAAAGTTTCCTGAAAAACTTGGAGATCCCAGCAAATTTCTCATCCCGTGTGATTTTCCAGAGCTAGATGAATGCTTAGCCTTGGCCGATCTCGGCGCTAGCATTAATCTAATGCCTCTTTCCGTGTGGAAGCATCTTTCGCTCCCGGAACTCACTTCGACCCGCATGACACTCGAACTTGCAAACCGATCGACTGTTATTCCAAAAGGTGTCGCCGAAGATGTTTTTGTAAAAGTAGGAAAATTTTATTTTCCGGCCGACTTTGTTGTTGTTGATTACGAGGTCGATCCTCGGGAGACCTTTTTTGAGGACGGCACGAGCTTTAATCGATATACACAGTGAAGAAATGACTCTTCGAGTCAATGATGAAGCCATTACGTTTAAAGTCGGGCATACTTCAAGATACTCTAGCAATTATTATGAGAAACGAGATTCATCGAGTTCAAGACAAAGACGATCATGCGAGGAGTATGCTCACGAAGTGCTCAGATTTTCGGATAGTTCAACAAGTGGCAATCCCACTCCTTCGGATCCTATCATCGCTTCTTCGTCCCCCTCGTTTACTCCTTTTGAGGGAGGTGACTTCGTTTTGGAAGAAATCGAAGCTTGTCTTTTAAATAATTCAGTTCCACCAGAAATTAATGATGCCAATTTTGATCTGGAGGGAGACATTAGTCTACTTGAAAAATTATTAAATGAAGACCCGTCTCCAGATATCCCTTCGATGAAGAATGACGACCTTAAGCAAGTTGATGTTACTATGACGAAGCCTTCTATCGAAGAACCACCAAAACTCGAGCTTAAGGATTTACCTTCTCATTTAGAATATGCATTTTTAGAAGGAACCGATAAATTACCCATCATAATTTCTAAGAATAGAAAAACAAAGATGAAGAAAAACCTCCTTTTAAAGGTTTTCTTAAGTCAAACAAACGCCACGCATGGAAAATTTTCGACATTAAGGGTATCGACCCTAGTTTTTATACTCACAAGATCTTAATGGAAGACGACTTCAAACCGGAGGTTCAACATCAAAGAAGGGTGAATCTAAAAATTCATGAGGTTATCAAAAAGGAAGTAATCAAACTCCTTGATGCCAGATTGATTTACCCTATTTTCGATAGTTCGTGAGTGAGTCCCGTTTATTGTATGCCTAAGAAGGGTGGCATGACCATAGTTAAAAACGAAGATAATGAGTTAATACCCACTAGGTTAGTCCCGGGATGGCGAGTTTGTATTGATTATCGAAAGCTTAATGATGCCACTCGTAAAGACCATTTCCCGTTACCTTTTAGGACCAAATGCTAAAACGATTAGCAGGGAACGAATACTATTGCTTTTGGAGATGGATTTTTTCCAGAAATTTTGCAATTCCATTGAACCACAGACCAAGAGAAGACTACCTCACATTGCCTATGGACGTTGCCTACCGACGTATGCCTTTCGGTTTATGTAATGCTCCGGGCACGTTCCAAAGGTGCATGATGGCCATTTTCCACGACATGATCGAGGAAACAATGGAGGTCTTCATGGACGATTTCTCGGTTTTTGGGCATTCTTTCTCCTCATGCCTCTCCCATTTAGACAAAATGTTAAAATGGTACGAAGACACTAATTTAGTTCTAAATTGGGAGAAATGCCATTTTATGGTAAAAGAAGGCATTGTTCTAGGACATAAGATTTCAAAGTCCGGGATTGAGGTCGACAAAGCTAAAGTTGATGTTATAGCTAAACTCCCTCATCCGACTTCCGTCAAAGGCGTTCGAAGTTTTTTAGGTCACGCCGGGTTCTATTGTCGATTTATTCAAGATTTTTCTAAAATCGCCCGGCCAATGACCCATCTTCTCGAAAAAGAAACTCCGTTTATTTTCTCCAAAGAATATATTGAAGCGTTTAATATACTTAAGAAAAAGTTAACTGAAGCCCCGATTTTAGTTGCCCCTACTGGGACCTACCATTTGAAATTATGTGCGACGCTAGTGATTATGTGGTAGGTGCAGTCTTGGGGCAACGTAAGACCAAACATTTTCAGCCTATACACTATGCAAGTAAGACCATGACGGATGCTCAAGCACATTACACTACAACGGAAAAAGAATTATTGGCCGTGGTGTATGCTTTCAAAAAATTATGGCCTTACTTAGTCTTATCAAAGACCATAGTGTATACGGACCACTCGGCTCTTAAATATCTTCTTGCTAAACAAGATGCTAAGCCGAGATTGCTCCGGTGGATTCTCCTACTCCAAGAATTCGATGTCATTATTCGTGATAAAAAAGGAGCCGAGAATCTCGCGGCCGATCATTTATCAAGATTAGAAAACCCTCATCAAGGTGTTCTCGAGAAAAAGGAAATTAATGAAACATTTCCTCTCGAGACCCTTGGAATGATATCTTTTCATGGTGATTCTAGTACCCCATGGTTTGCCGATATTGCAAATTACCATGCGGGGAATTTTATTGTTAAAGGGATGTCGTCCCAACAAAAGAAAAAATTCTTTAAGGATGTTAAGCATTATTTTTAGGACGACCCCTACTTGTTTAGGATTTGTGCAGATCAAATGATTAGACGATGTGTTCACGGCCAAGAAGCCGTTGATATCCTCATGGCTTGCCATAATGGACCCACCGGGGGACATCATGGTGCAAACTACACCGCTAAGAAAGTCTTTGATTCCGGTTTCTATTGGCCGACTATTTACCGTGATGCCCATGACTTGGTCACATGGTGTGACGCTAGTCAACGTCAAGGCAAAATCTCGCAAAAAGATGAAATGCCTCAAAATGCAATTCAAGTATGCGAGATTTTTGACGTGTGAGGCATCGACTTTATGGGCCCGTTCCCGTCTTCTCGAGGGAACAAGAACATTCTCGTGGCCGTCGTCTATTTGTCTAAATGGGTTGAAGCAAAAGCGCTCCCCACTAATGATGCTCGAGTTGTTGTTAAATTTTTGAAATCTCTTTTTGCCCGATTTGGAACTCCTTGTGCTATAATTAGTGATCGCGATACTCACTTTTGCAATGACCAATTCACGAAGGTCATGCTTAAGTATGGAGTTACCCACCGTCTTTCTACCGCGTATCATCCACAAACAAGTGGACAAGTGGAGGTTTCAAATCGTGGTTTGAAACGTATTTCAAAACACCCATCGGGTGCACTCCTTATAAGCTAGTGTACGGAAAGGCTTGTCATCTTCCTATTGAACTTGAACACAAGGCCTATTAGGCCTTAAAACATTGTAATTTTGACCTAAAGACCGCGGGTGATCACCGAAAAGTTCAAATGAATGAATTAAATAAACTTCGGGATCAAGCTTACGAGAATTCTTTAATCTACAAAGAGAAAACGAAGAAGATTCATGAATCCAAGATTAAGAACCGCGTTTTCAACGTTGGTTATCGAGTTCTTCTCTTTAATTCTCGATTAAAGATTTTCTAGGGTAAGATTAAAACCCGTTGGACCGGACCATTCACCGTTCCACAAGTTTTCCCTTATGGTGTCGTCAAGTTATCTCAAACCGACGGACCAAACTTCAAGGTGAATGGTCATAGACTTAAACACTATTTTGGAGGGGACATACCACCAATGGTTGTCCCGGATCTCCAAACTTTCCCCATGGACCACTAAATTCAGGGTCGAGTCAGGCTCGTGACTCGGTTAACAAAAACAAGCGCTCCGTAGGTGGCAACCCATGCTTATCCTTAGTAGAAGTATATTAGTATAATATTTATCAACAAGTGTGATGTGAGGAGGCTCGCCTCTTCCTTTCTCATGTTTTGTGTTTTGTGTTTTATGTCCAGGATTGCCCGGATTATGAAGACTCTCGTGCTCGTGGTTTTGTCCATCGTCCACTCGATCTTCAATCCTTCACATGATTATATATGGGAATCCAATATCCTAGATCTTATTGATTAACGTTTATCTATTAGCATAACTAATAAACGGCTTTAGATTTGCGTAGAGACCTCTTAATATCTGGATTATGCCTTGAAATTAGTATGAGGGTGACAGTCTCACATTGAGGACAATGTGTAGTTCTAGTATGGGGGATCTTTCGATTCGATCTTACTTGCATTTTCCTTGTCTTCACTTAACCCTGTTTTTCTACAAAAAATATGTAATTTTATGCCAAAATTAATTTTTTTTCAAAAATAGAATAAGTGTTTAGACACGTAGTTTTGTCTTTTTAAAGAATAAATTTTGACTTGATCGAGCATGTTGCGCTCTAGCTTGCCCTTAAGTTATATAATTTAAGTTTTTGCTAGTCTTATATACCAAGAAGCTTTTAAAAACGCGAATTCAAGTTAAAAAGAGACAAGGAGTTGCAAGTTTCCATGATTTGACTTTAATATGCTAAGCTTGTTTTATTAGACTAAGCATTCGGAGCTTCTTGTTATTAAAGATTTGTAAATTTCGAGAGAAGAGAAAATGATAGAGTTTTTTATAAGTAGTGCATAAACATAGAGTAGTTGGATCTCTTTAGAGCATCATAGAGGTTTAATTGTGGCTTTTTGCTCCTCTGTTAATCATCTTTATATAACTTGTTGGAAATAAATAAAAGTTACTTAGGTTTTTGCCGATTCTTAGTTTAAGTCACTTCATATGATATTACCTTCTAGTGAAAGTACGGTACCAATTCGAGGGTTTTGTGAGTGTTGTGGGGAAATAGGCTACCGATTTCTGACGGCTCGCTATCGTTGTCTATGTAGTTAAAAGACCACAGGACTTGAAATTTGACTAATAATATAAAGGTTATGTTAATAAAACCGAACGCTAAATAAGTCCTGCTCTTGTCGCTCACAACCGATGTGTAATGTTTAAAGGGTGGAGGTAGTTAATAATAATAAAATTTGTGGCTAATAAAGTTTCTGGCCTTTGCGGCTCATAACGATGTGGCAAGTCTTCTAAATAAGGCACAATACTAAATAATTGAGATGATAAATGTTTGCGGCCTCTGTCCGGCTTCACAACCGATTTTGAGCCTTCTAAAGGTCGAGGATCCCCGAGGTCGAAATTAAGACTCATAGGACCATGGTCGGCTCGCATACCGAACTTATCGGAAGTTGTTTAAAGGGACTGAGGTTTATAAATGTTGCAGTAATAATAGTAATATTAAAGCCACATTTTCGACTCCGGGTTTTCCCTAAAAAGATAAACCCCTAAATTCTTTTTTTTTCATTTGTTCTTATTTTTATGTTTTTTTTTTTTAATTTTTTTATTTGGCGAAATTAGAACCTTAATGTCTACCTTATTCTCACCATATCGTCTCTTTAGGAAAGGATTTCAAACTAATTGTGGTCTAAACCGGGTTAACATTATATGAATAAGAATTTAATTTATTTGTCACCAATAATAATAAAATCTTTAGAGGATTTAGGAATAAGGGAGCGGAAAGTAGCTATGCATCCACAATTAGCATTTATGAGTAGTGTTAGCATCTTAACTTATATTTAACAATGATTTTGTTTTTAAGCTTGGTTTGAGGCGAGTGAAAAATCAAGGACGATGAATTTATCCCTGTAGTGTTTCTTGTTCCGTAAAAGTAATGATATAAATGAATAATTATAAATGTATAAAAATGGTTAAACGAGGGGCTTTTCAAAACTAGTGATTTCTTAATCCCTTTGGATGAATACTTAGCTACTTTTTGAGGTAAAAGTCTAATTTGGGGGTTGGGTAATTGTTGTTTTCTATGTTCTGTTGTTATGCAAATTGCGTAAGGTTACGGCATCGTGTTAGTATGAGGATTTTGGTATATGCCTTAAATATAGCATACCTTTTGCTTAATAAAACATAGCTAAAAAGAACAATAATGACCAATAAATATTAGAAAACTGCATTGTATTCGGTTGAATTATAAATTGTGTCTTGAAGTAACAGGATTTGCACAAAAAAGACAATAACGAAGCAAAACGGACAAATCCGAGCAGGGATTGGAAAGAGTACGAAATACCAAAGCCGAAGCTGTACCAATCTTTACGGACCAATCACCCCCTCTTGGCCTACTTAATGGCCGAGGTCAGCCTACAATTTTACATAATAACCTTAAAAGCCCATGTTTAATAACAAGCCCAAAATCCCATTTTAAACACATTTGACCCAAAACACCATTCCAGGCCCAAGATTATTACCCGAGCCCAAGATCAAGTCAACGTTTAACTAAGGGAGGGTGTCAAAATTATTGGTTGCTCTTTCTCCTTTCCTTCATTTTTACAAATTGACAACGAGCAGGGTAACTGGCTTTCTCAAGTACTGTTATCCATTCCTTTTAGATAGTTTTTTAACACCTCTGACATTCTCCGTGTACACGCTCGCAATCCCACATCATTTGATTGGATGATGGGACGTGTACACAATCCAATGGCTCAAAGATTGAAGTTTTAGAGGTTGTTATAGATCAAAGGCCAAGATTAGAAATTGGGGAGCGTCCTGGAAGGCTAGAAGGTTCCTCTCGCCCCTATAAAAGGAGGCCTTCACACACAGAGCAAGAGGGGTAGGATTTTAGCTTAGCTTAATAGTAATTTAGCTTATTGAATTCATTTTTAGCTTATTGTCTTTCATTTGATGTATTTTCCTTTTTTTAAAAGTGTTTAACTCACTTTGATATCAATAAAATTTCAGTTGTGATTAATACATGTAATTTCTACTTGCACTTTGTTAATTAATACTCTCAAGTACACTCTAATACTCTCATAAATCACTTAATAACTATAACACTCAATCAAACACCTCTTAAACTACCCATAACATATAAAACTCACAACATACCACACATACACCCAACACCATCCCCAAAATCAACATTATTATAAGTCCCAACACCTTATTTTCACATTCCATACTCAACACAAATCACCTCATTCTCAATTACTAACATCTCAACACCCCCCTCAATAAAAACCACCAATAATCTCACTTACCCTACAACAAAAAACCCAAACAAACTCAACCCAATCAAAATCAACAAACCCCAAACAACAATATAACACAACCATCAAATCAATATAACAACATTACACCAATACTCAACAAATAAACTAAACCCTATACCATCACCACATCACACTACAACTCACCTAAAACCCACCACCCAATTCCCCCACCACCCCCCCCACAAAACAACACAATCCCAACAATCAAATATAACCAATATTAACCCAAAATCCAACCCCCAACACCCACTACCAACTAAAACAATAAAACCTAAAAACCACACCCATCCCATAAAACACAACCCACCATCAAAACCCCCCAACAACCTTTTATAAATTCCCCTCAACAACACCCCAATTAACTACCTAAATCAATAACATATAAAAATCACCTAAATCACCTCCACCCCCCACCTCCCAAACTACTAAAACCCTCACAACACTACAACCCCCACTCAAACCTTAACCAAAACCAACTATATCACCTATATCAAACTCCAATACCAACCTTTCAACAAATCAAATCAAAAATAACTTATCCACAAATTATAACCAAACATCAATAAAATTAACACATCCTACTCCATCAAATTAAACACTTTTACAAAATATCCAATAATCAAAATTAACCCCAATAACCTAAAAACTAATACAAACCCTAAAAACCACCCTCCATAAAACAACTCCCAAAACTTACCTCCACCTCAATCCAATCTTAATCCCACCACCACACATCACCCACATTTCCCCCCTCAACCAATAAACTCAACAAAAACCCCCAAACTAACCACCAAAATACTCAAACCCCAACTTAATCATACTCCCCTAAAAATAACAAAACCACCCCTCCCTCCCCCCCAAAACTAAACCAATACAAAAAACAAATACCGATCCACTCAACAACACCAAACTTACCCACAAACTAAAACCTCAACAAATCTAAAACTCCCAAACTACCAACCAATAAAAATCAAAAAACTTAAATAACATCCCAACCACTAATCCAAAACTCAACCTAAAACCCCCCCCCAATACCCCCAAACCTACCCCACACAATAAGTACATGTACCAATACGTATACACATCCATGTTAGTGACTCACGTTAACCAAAACCTCAACAATTTAAATAACCCAACCACCACTTATCAAAAACTTACAACTCAAACAATAAAACCAACAAACTAAAATCCATCAAAAACTACAACCACAAACTCAACCCTAAATAACCCCACCAAAAAAACCTATCATTATAACTCTAATCATACAACTACCAAAAACATATTTAAACAAAACTAACAAAATAAATCAAAATAAAACTACACAAAATCTACAACATACACTTACTACAACACTTAACAACCTCAAAAAATCACCCCAACCAAAATATAAACCCAATACCTCCCATATAAATATCGTATCCACCACACCACTAACATCCAACTCACCACATACACAAACCTAATAACCACACTCAACAACTATCTAAACCACCCCCTACCCAAAACAAACCCAATCAACAACAAATAACAAACTAACAAACCCCTCCCCCACACCACCCCCCCCCACTTCCTCCCTTTTAATCCCATATCCCACCCCAAACAACACTCCTCAACCCCCCCCCCCCCAACCCACCCCCCCATCCAATTCACAAAAACCACACCACCCAAAATCCCCCCAAACCACAACAAAAAAAACCTAAAACACCAAACACTGTCAACAAAAGATCAAAACAACTAACAAACACCTCAATAAAAAACTTCCTAAAAAGACAAAAGAAAAACCAAGAAACATATAACCTACCAAACGTACCTAACAATGTTCTATCGAAACCACACACTATATACTCCGTATTGTGTGCGCATGATATACAGTTCTCACACACAGACACCGTGCGCCACCACAGAAAAGAAATATCTAAATCTGCATCCAATCCATAACACCCACTTCATACACTATCCACTGAATGCACTCCACCCTTAAATTTACCAACACAGCATCTTGTACCCCTAAGACGTATGAATATACAAAAATTGTAGATAAACTCAGCAAATAACCATCCTTCCCACATCATGCACCCTGCACCCTCCTCTCAATAGTACTATGTCAACTCAAACCAGCAAAATCACATGATGTCACACTCTACTGAAAACAATTGTATAAAAGACTGAATATATATCACAAAATTTGGGACTCACTATAATCATGTCAGAGCAGTAGAAAAAGAACTGCATAATAAACGTAAAGCAATCTAACAAGATATCCTCTCACAACGTTAAATCACATCTATAAACATATACTGTAATGCTGAGAATGACCAGATAGATCCAACTCAAATAACACATCTATCAACCTGTGTGCTGTCCTCGTAACTCCTACTCTCACCCCTACCCCTCACAAGTGATATCTAATACTAGAATACCCACACATATATCATACAAAATATCTCTAATATCCATCATACCAACCTAATTTAGCTCTGAACACTATCCCTTGCACACATGATCAACCTCTTCCTGCTATCAAGAGACCCAGAAGTCTCTATACACTAAGAACCCTTTCTCTGTGCCCCTACGTATCTACAGTATAATACAACACCACTCGCCCCCCAAAGAGTGTTTACTATATCGTCTGCGACACGCACCATGTACAGAAAGTGACAACTATAAAATAACACCTAACTACAGTATGTTGTGTGCACCCTGTCTCAAACTCCTGATATACACCCCTACATCTTCTACACCCAATCATCTCTCATACCCAGAACTTAACACCCTGCTAAAATATCACACTGCTCCAATCTCATCCCGTTACTGACCTAGCTAATACATGAGACCCCTCCAACCTGTCACATGAGTTCCCAGATCATACACCAGCCAGCCCCCCTCCCCCCATCAAGTACTCAGACCTAAATAATATCACGCCTCACTCGTTGAAACGTCTACAAATAACAGTATTCAGATCCACTCACAAATCCATACAACTCTAACCTCTCCTCTGCTCATCCAATCAACAACACCCCTCTCACTCCGCATCTCAAAATACTAATACCCTCACACTCTCAACCTATAGATAGAATCCTGTGTCTCTACCTCCTCATAATCCGACTCATATCGCTCCATAGAACAATCCAATCTATGAATAAACCACTACTACCATATATGTTAAACTACTGAACCTCTCCATGTTAATCACCCCCACTCTGACCTCAACCCCCCATCCAAGCTACAACCACTCTAATACTACTAAGAACGCCTCTCGACTCAGAACACAACAATAGTCTGTCACTCATAAGTGTAGCGAGCTGCACCTCATTGCGCTCGCACCACGTGTCTTGCTAGCACTGTTGAACAACTCACCCACTACTCTAAGAATTTTATCATTCCAGTTTCATGATCGTAAGAGATGCTGACGCCTCCTCTAGTGTGTGACTAGATCAGTGTGATAACCAATGTGTGTCAATATCATCACCTCTATGCTAACAGTCTTAATACAACAGTGACACTCTTGTGGTGAGTATACACTACCATACATATCAACCGACTATCACACCTCTTCAATGCTGATCTAGCATGATACGCTACTCTGACTACTAGAACGCACTTCAATACTGCCCTTTAACAACATAGTCCTGAGATAAAATCTCTCTATCTTCCTACCACTACAATGATCTACTATGTCTGCCACTAATCATTAATCTATTGTCTTAGTAGTATCCTAAAGATGTCCATATCACTACTGCAATACTAGTACATGCTACGTCTGACTCACTGTACTTCCTCGCACACCTCTACCTCTCACTTCAAGCATCAATATCACATACGGTAAACACATACGATACAGTTAATGCACACACTCATCTGCTCTCTACGTAACTCGTTGCCAAATGTGATCACCTTCGTCCTAATCTGTGTCCGCAACCATCCAACCCCATTCAACCGATGCTCACACGCAATTCTCACTATATGCTCCTCTCATCCTCGCACCAACCCTATCTCAATAAATAACCTAACTAGTATCTGTGACCTCCCCCCATAGTCATGAATCAAACACTGCATCCACCTACAATGTCATGCCCTACCGATGTGTTGTCACACACGTCCCCACGGCATAATCTCGCTTCTCAAAGTGATAATATACATATGCACATGCGTATAACATGTATGCTTTGCATTTAGCATGTACAATGCTCACGTTAGTTTGTTATCTTTAAACTAACATGACCAAATCGACTAGAAATCAAATAACAAGTATGATACGAATGTGTATAGGCTTAGTATGTAACTTACAAAGGTCTTAGTGTCTTGGTTTCGAGTTGGAACGTGTAGAATGACAACCCAATGTATTATATACGATAGTATAATTAACCCAAGCTTCAAAGCTTATCAAATACCCAAGTCTTGGCTCCTGTACCCTCTTATGATTTTGTATGAAGACTCTAGCACTAATTGTATGTTCGAATAAGATTGTGAGGGTGTTTGTCGCGGCTTATGACCCGAAATAAGAAAGAAAACAATGGTGGTTGCTTGAGAGTGTTTGCATGTTTAGAAGTTGTAAGAAAGTGTTAAGTGTCAAGTATAAGTAAGTATATACAGGCTTAAGATTTAGTTAGCTCCCTAGTTCCTATTTCCAAACCAAGCCGTGCCCTATTAGTGGTTTTAAGGTTTCTAGTTACCCTCAATTAGTTTTGCTAATATCTCCTAGTACACACCTTAATTGCAAGATAATTGTACAAGATTTCTTAAGATTTGAAAATCTTATGGGTTTTGTGTATGTTGTTGTTGCCGTGGGTATCAAAGAGCCAAGAAAGGATCCAAAGTGGTTATTACATAATGTGTATTAGATTAACTAAGAGACATTAAGTACAAGGTTTAATTAACTATGATGTACATGTACTTAGGGGATATTAGGGAGATTTTCTAGATGTATATATGCATGTGGGACGTGTATGTTGTGGAAGGAAGAAGGGTTTTCAAAATCTTGTTAAGATTATAAGGGTACAAGTCTTAATTAAAGGATATGGTACACGATTTGTATATGTATCCTTTGGTTCATGGTTTTGTTCACCTAGATTCGGCCATAATGGCTTGTTACACAAGAATTTAATTATTTTTGTGTTTAAGGTTTAAAAGTGGTTATTGGTTTGAGTCTAGGCAAGTCTAGGTATTTCCGGAGTGTGTCTAAACGTATTTTATTGCGAAACGTAAGCCCTTTTACGTGACAAATAAAAATAAAACGCGCAAAGTCAAAAATTTTCTTCTTAATAATCACTTAACACTTGTTAGACGTAAACCTTAATTTATTTGGTGACCGTTTACGTTAAATGATTATTTCTAGTCTACGCGATTTTGCTTAAAAGTTAAATTAAAAGTAAACGCGTATTGAACTAAAATAAACAGTGAAGAATAATAGAGTCGTAAAATGACCTGAATTTGAGAAATGTTACACAAGCTAGAGCGCAACATGCTCAATCAAGTCAAAATTTATTCCTGAAATAGACAAAACTACGTGTCAAAACACTTATTCCTTTTTTAATTTTTTTTGCATATGCAAGTAAGATCAAATTGAAAGATCCCCCTCATACTAGAACTACACATTGTCCTCAATGTGAGACGTCACCCCCATACTAATTTCAAGGCATACTCCAAATATTAAGGAGTCTCTACGCAAATCTAAAGCCATTTATTAATTATGCTAATAGATAAACGCGAATCAATAAGATCTAAGATATCGGATTCCCATAAATAAGTATGCGAAGGATAGAAGATCGAGTGAACGATGGACAAAACCACAAGCACAAGAGTCTTTAAAATCCGAGCAATCCTGTACATAAAACATAAAACACAAACACGAGAAAGGAAGAGGCGAGCCTCCTCACGTCACACTTATTCATAATTATTATACTAATATACTATTACTAAGGATAATCATGGGTTGCCACCTACGGAGCGCTTGTTTTTGTTAACCGAGTCACGAGCCTGACTCGACCCTGAATTTAGTGGTTCATGAGGAAAGTTTAGAGATCCGAGACAACCATTGGTGGTATGTTCCCTCCAAAATAGTGTTTAAGTCTATGACCGTTCACCTTGAAATTTGGTCCATCGGCTTGAGATAACTCGACGGTACCTTAAGGGAAAACTTGAGCAACGATGAACGGTCCGGTCCAACAGGTTTTGAGCTTTCCTAAGAAAATCTTTAATTGAGAATTGAAGAGAAGAACTCGATCACCAACGTTGAAAAAGCGGTTCGTAATCTTGGAGTCATGAATCTTCTTCGTTTTCTCTTTGTAGATTAAAGAGTTCTCGTAAGCTTGATCTCGGAGTTCGTTTAATTCATTCATTTGAACTTTCCGGTGATCACCCGCGGTCTTAAGGTCAAAATTGCAATGTTCCAAGGCCCAATAGGCCTTGTGTTCAAGTTCAATAGGAAGATGACAAGCCTTTCCGTACACGAGCTTATAAGGAGTGCACCCGATGGGTGTTTTGAAAGCGGTACAGAAGGCCCATAATGCATCATCTAACTTATCAGACCATGAAACATGATTTTCACCTACGGTCCTGTCTAAAATACGTTTCAAACCACGATTTGAAACCTCTACTTGTCCACTCGTTTGTGGATGATAAGCGATAGAAAGACGGTGGGTAACTCCATACTTAAGAATGACCTTCGTGAATTGGTCATTGCAAAAATGGGTACCGCGATCACTAATTATAGCACGAGGAGTTCCAAATCGGGCAAAAAGAGATTTTAAGAATTTAACAATAACTCGAGCATCATTAGTCGGGAGCGCTTTTGCTTCAACCCATTTAGACAAATAATCAACGGCTACGAGAATGTATTTGTTCCCTCGAGAAGACGAGAATGGTCCAATAAAATCGATGCCTCATACGTCAAAGATCTCGCATACTTGAATTGCATTTTAAGGCTTTTCATCCTTTTGCGAGATTTTTCCTTGACGTTGACATGAGTCACAAGACTTAACCATGTCGTGGGTATCTCGGTAAATTGTCGGCCAATAGAATCTGGAATCAAAGACTTTTTTAGCAGTGTAGTTGGCACTATGATGTCCCCCGGTGGGTCCATTATGGCAAGTCATGAGGATTTCAACGGCTTCTTGGCCGTGAACACATCGTCTAATCATTTGATCAGCACAAATCCTAAACAAGTAGGGGTCGTCCCAAAAATAATGCCTAACATCCTTAAAGAACTTTTTCTTTTGTTGGGACGTCATCCCTTTCACTACAAAATTTCGCGCATGGTAATTTGCAATGTCGGCAAACCATAGGGTACTAGAATCACCATGAAAAGATATCATTCCGAGGGTCTCGAGAGGAAATGTTTTGGTAATTACCTTTTTCTCGAGATCACCTTGACGAGGCTTCTCTAATCTAGACAAATGGTCGGCCGCGAGATTCTCTGCTCCTTTTTTTATCACGAATAATGACATCAAATTCTTGGAGTAGGAGAATCCACTAGAGCAATCTCGGCTTAGCATCTTGCTTTGCAGGAAGATACTTAAGATCCGAGTGGTCCGTATACACTATGGTCTTTGACAAGACTAAATAAGGCCAGAATTTCTCGAAAGCATACACAACGGCTAATAATTCTTTTTCCGTAGTAGTGTAATGTGCTTGAGCATCCGTCATGGTCTTACTAGCATAATGTATAGGCTGAAAATGTTTGGTCTTACGTTGCCCCAAGACTGCACCTACCTCGTAATCACTAGCGTCACACATAATTTCAAATGGTAAGTCCCAATCGGGGGCAACTAAAATGGGGGCTTCGGTTAACTTTTTCTTAAGTATATTAAACGATTCAATACATTCTTTCGAGAAAATAAATGGTGTTTCCTTTTCAAGAAGATGGGTCATCGGCCGGACGATTTTAGAAAAATCTAAAATAAATCGACGATAGAACCCGACGTGACCTAAAAAACTTCGAACGCCTTTGACGGAAGTCGGATGAGGGAGTTTAGTTATAACATCAACTTTAGCTTTGTCGACCTCAATCCCGGACTTTGAAATCTTATGTCCTAGAACAATGCCTTCTTTTACCATAAAATGGCATTTCTCCTAATTCAGAACTAAATTAGTGTCTTCGCACCGTTTGAGCATTTTGTCTAAATGGGAGAGGCATGAGGAGAAAGAATCCCCGAAGACTGAGAAATTGTCCATGAAAACTTCCATTTTTTCCTCGATGATGTCGTGGAAAATGGCCATCATGCACCTTTGGAACGTGCCCGGAGCATTACATAAACCAAAAGGCATACGACGGTAGGCAAACGTTCCATAAGGGCAAGTGAAGGTAGTCTTCTCTTGGTCTTGCAGGTCAATAGGAATTTGAAAATATCCGGAAAATCCATCTAAAAAACAATAATAATCATTTCCCGCGAGTCTTTCGAGCATTTGGTCCATAAATGGCAACGGGAAATGGTCTTTATGAGTAGCATCATTAAGCTTTCGGTAATCTATACAAACACGCCATCCAGTAACTAGTCTTGTAGGAATCAACTCATTATCTTCATTTTCAACTACGGTCATGCCACCCTTCTTAGGCACACAATGAACGGGGCTCACCCACGGACTATCGGAGATAGGGTAAATCAATCCGGCATCAAGAAGTTAGATAACTTCTTTTTTGATAACCTCATAATTTTTTGGATTTACCCTTATTTGATGTTGAATCGCCGGTTTGAAATCGTCTTCCATTAAGATCTTATAAGTATAAAAGCCATGGTCGATACCCTTAATATTAGAAATTTTCCATGCGATGGCTCGTTTGTGTGATTTAAGAACCTTTAAAAGGGCGGCCTTTTCTTTATCTTTTAGTTCTTTAGAAATTATGACGGGTAATTTATCGGTTCCTTCTAAAAACGTATATTCAAGATGAGATGGTAAATCATTGAGCTCAAGCTCCAGAGGATCATTAACAAAAGATTTAATCGTTTTAATTTCCTCAAAATGAAGTTCTTTCGGAGGGAAAGGAGATGATGGATCATCATTTAATAACTTCTCGAGTAGAAGAAGGTCTCCATCCGGATCAAAGTCGGCATCATCAATTCCTGGTGGAATTGAATCATTTGTAAGACAAGCTTCTATTTCTTCCAAAATGAAGTCACCTCCTTCAAAAGGAGTGAGAGAGGGGAAAGAAGTAGAAAGGATAGGATCTAAAGATGGAGTAGGATTGCTACTCGTAGAACTATCCGAAAATCCGAGCACTTCTTGAGCATACTCCTCACATGAAACGTTGATGACATCGATTCGATTAACTGATTTAGTATTATTGTAGGAGTATCTCGAAGTTTGACCAACTTTAAAGGTTATAGCTTCATCATCAACTCGGAGAGTTAATTCTTCACCGTAAACATCAATCAAAGCGCGTGCCGTCCTCAAAAAGGGTCTCTCGAGAATTAAGGGAACCCAAGGATCAACAACATAATCAACGACTACGAAGTCGGCCGGAAAATGGAACTTTCCTACTTTTACAAAGACATCTTCGGCAATTCCGGATGGACTAGTAGTCGATCGGTCTGCAAGTTCAAGAATCATTCGAGTAGGAGTAAGTTCGGGGAGTGAGAGCTTCTTCCATATGGAAAGAGGCATCAAGTTGATGCTTGCACCAAGATCGGCCAAGGCTAAGCATTCAACTATCTCTGGAAAATCGCATGGAATAAGAAACTTGTCGGGGTCTCCAAGTTTTTCGGGCAACTTTTTTAGGATAACCGCCGAACAATTCTCATTCACCGGTGTTTTAGCTAAGTCAAACAATTTTTCTTTATTATTTAAGAGACTTTTAAACATTGAAGCAAATTTCGGCATATGTAGAAGAGCATCCGCGAAACTGAGCTCAAAATGTAATTCCCGAAAGATTTCAACAAATTTCGAAGCTAGATTATCATCTTTTTCACGGAGCTTTTGCTTGTTAGCTCTTGAAGGATAAGGTATAAACGGTTTAGGCTTAGGAGCAACAACGGGCTCATCAATTGGAGCTTGAATTTGGACTACCGGAGGTTGGATGTTTTCGGTACTCGGTTGCACCGTATCCTTTGTCACCTCGGGTTCCCGTTCCACCACCTTGAGAAGAGGAGAGAAAGGAGGTGGAATTGGGGTTCCGTCATAAGAAATACCACTTCGGGTGGTGATTGCTTTCAAGTCACCTCTCGGGTTAGCAACAGTGTTGCTAGGAAGTGATCCCGAACCCGAAGAAGAAGCGGTATTCATTTGAAAAAAACTGCTCATCATGTTCTTAATATCATTCGTTAACTCATTCTTTAACTCATTCTTGAACGTATTGTTCTGTCTAGTCAACGTAGTATCCATCTCTTTCTTCAATTTCGTCCTCATATTGCTTATTTGATTTTGCATTATTCTCATATTAACGTCATTTGTCTTCATGTAGCTCGAGAGATCGTTTGAAGGTCCATTTTGAGGCGGTGCTTGATAATTCTGGTTACCTTGATTGAAATTATTTCCTCGGTTTTGATTATAACCTTGATTTTGATTGAAACGGTTTTGATTATTTTGCACGGGAGGAAAACCAGGTGGTCCCATTTGATTGCTAGCACGATAATTCGGGTCTCCTTGAGGACGATATCCTTGATTCTGATTATAGGTTGTTGCGGCTGCAGAAGCATTGAAAGTGTTGCCATCGGCGGCAAGACACTCATAGTAGGGATGCGGTCCCCCACAAGTCACACAACTTTCAGAAATTGCTTTAACGGTCTCTGAAGGTGAGGTCTTAACATGACGAAGCATAGCATTAACGGCATCAGTAAGAGCGGCCATCTCCGATGGACATGCCGTGGTAGAAGAAGAAGTATTAGCACTCACTTTGGAAACAACCGGTTTGTTTCGTGAAGTGCGAACTTTCGACTTATTTTCGATAATTGTCAAAGCATCTCGAGGAGTTTTAGTCAAAAGATTACCACCGGCGGCGGCATTCAAGGAATCTTGATCGGTTGGGTTTAAAGCATTGTAGAAAGTATCAAGTTGATGTAATTCCGTAAAACCGTGATGTGGGCATGCACGAAGGAGATCCTTGAAACGGTCCCATGCCTCACTAAACGTTTCCTCAAACTTTTGTTGAAAATTTGTGATTTCATTTCGGAGATTTGTAGTTTTGGAAGGAGGAAAGAATTGGTTAATAAACTTGGAAACAAGGTCTTCCCAAGTAAGAATAGAACGAGGGGGTTCTTTTTCGAGCCAAATCCGGGCTGCCCCCTCGATAGAAAATGGAAAAAGCATAAGCTTAATCGACGAATTAGGCACACTTTATCTTAATCGTGGATAGTATTCTTGTTTAACCAGGAAGTGAAACATGATGATTCTTCTTTCTTAAAGCTGTAAAATGGTTTTGAAGTTACAGATATGGAGAGTCCATGTTTATGCTCAAAAATTCTCCGCGAGAATAGCGGGAATAACGATAGCATCTTCGTAACCCTCGGTGGGTGCTTGGAGTAATTCCGCCATAGTACGTTGATCGGCCATTGTAACTACGGAAGTCTCTTCAAGAGAAAACAGTTTCACTCTTTGCTTGGAACCTCTACGATTACGACGTTTCGGAGTCGTGAAAGATTCGACAATTAAATTCATTGAAGAGTGGGTGCGCATGCACTAAAAAATAAGAAGAATAAAAAGAAAAATATTTTTTAACCGATAATCGAACAAGTGTAAGGTAGCTTCTTTAGAAAGTGCACAAAGAAGCGGAGGAGAGGGTAAGCGCGAAGCGTTTTAAAAACCTTCTCTTTTCGGGTCGAAGTTCGTAGGATCAACCCTCCTTAAACTTCTCTTAGAGTTTGTAATCTAAAAGTGAGCCGTTTTCACAAGTGACACAACGGTTGTTTTTGTTGTTTTTAATTTTTTTTTGGTTTTTTAAATACTTTAGGAAAAGTATTTTTGTTTTTTCTAATAAATTTACTAAAATAAATCGAGATTTTTTTTTTTTTTGTATTTTTTTATTTTTATATAAAAGAAAATAATAAAATGATAACTTCACGATGAAGGGACTAATAGCACCAATCACTCCACCATATCCAATACCCCCCTAATTCTTACTTTCTCTCTCTTCTTTCCTCTTCCCCCATCTTTCAAAATACTAATCTTCAAACTTCAACGCGATATTCGATACACACTTCCCCAGCAACGGCGTCAAAAACTTAACACGACCAAAATAGCATATATATATATATATATATATATATATATATATATATATATATATATATATATATATAACTAAAATACCTATTATCAAATAATATAAGAATAGTCCTTCGATTAAGAAATGAAAATCATTTTAGGAAAAGTGATGACCAAATTCTTCCCGAGTCGTATCCCGACGAAGCGTGAATTGAGAATCTAGTTTAAGTTTGTGATCGCGTGATTTGAATACTCAAGATTTGTTTTGAATTCTATTTCTACTAATGAAACGCAAAAACATGTAAAGGCAAGCAAACAACTAGAGTAATTAAAGATTAAAGTACGAAACGGTAACGAGAATCCTAAAATGCGACTAATTAAGCAAGTGAATCAAATTTAAGCCCTAAAAATTCAAATTTCTAATCTAATTAGTTCCTAATGATTCAAATAAATTTTTAGAAAAAAGGACATTAATTTTTTTGACTTTTATTTTATTTATTATGAATTTAAAAACTATTTTAATTTTAAAAATAATATTAAAAATGCTAAATATTGTTTAAAAAAATTCTAAAAAAATTATTAAAAGTACTTAAACTCTAATTCTATGTGTTAAAATTAAAACTGCTAAAATCGGGCTTATAATATGCTAGGAAAAAAATCAAATAAGCTTAATAAGGCTAAAACTAAACTTACTATAACAAATAAATGTTGCAAGGTTATACTTAAAAAAGTCCCAAGGGCAGATGGTAATGAGAGTGTGTGTTAAAGTGTTGGGCTATTAAGGGGGAGGTCACAGGTTCGAAACCCGAGACTTAATTTTTAGTGAAAACATTTTTTTTTTGAAAAAGCTAAACTATAAGTAAAAATAAGCTAACTTAATAAAACAACCTCTACTAAAACTTAAAAATAAGCTAGGAAAAAGCTTAAAAAGGGTGACAGTTTTGCTAATAAAGCTAATGCATTAGGCCTTAATGCTCTGGACCTTCTTTTAGGACTCATAATAAACAACTAGACACCTAAACAAGCAGAAACAGACAATGTCCTAAACCTAATAAGCACCTAGGATAAAAAAATAAGCTAATATTATAAGCTAAAAAGCACTGAATAGCTAATATTATAAGCTAACTTGAAAACTTCATAAAACTAATTTAAATCTTATCAAAACTAATCTATAAACTTAATAAGAGCTAATGTAACTAACTTGAAAACCAAAAACAGATTTAGACCTTATTTGACCCATTTTGCAACCTTAACCCAAACACTCCTTTAAAATCTTAAGATCCTCTTTAAGCTTAAAACAGATTATGAAAACCTTTATAAAGTAGAAACAGATTAAGCATTAGGCATTTTAAGAACATTTAAGCAAAAGTTTCATAAAAATAAGCACTAGAATATAAGCTACACTAATATGCTAAGTTTTTTGGATTTTCTTAACTGATTTAATCAAGACAAAATTAATTGATTCCCTGGTATGAGTTCAAACAGTAAAATTGGCTAAGAAATGAAATAAAATCAAACAATGAGGGTTCTAATTTTAGGAAGAAAATGAACTTTTTTGTTTTTAAATGTTCAAAAGAGGATTCAATAGGAAAGCCTTTATATAGTAGATTTACAAAGACCAATGATTTTAAAGGAGTCCCACATCCCTTAAGTGGAGATTATACTCCTAAACCACAAGAGGAAATTGATGATTCTTTATATGTTTATGGTAAGAAGGGTCCTCAAAAACCTGAAATTAGTATATCAGATGAAAATTCTTCTGAGCATTCTACCTGTCAATCCAATGACAGTGAAGGATCTTGTGAAAATACCTCTGAGCACTCTTTTGAGACTCGAATCGGAAAGTAATGATGAATCCAAATGAATGTCTAAGTCAAGGTTGGGAAGTTAACAAATGAAAAAGATGTGTCTGCTCCAAACCACAAAAGAATTGCACCTAGTTGTGTCTCACACATAAAAACCCTAGGCAACCACTTCAAAGGATAATGAAACACCATAAAGTTAATAGGAAGAATTGGTAATGATATGATGAAAAGAGAACTAGGTAAGTATAACACTTTTACAAAGAAAAAATGTTTTGTTTGTGGTAGTCTAAGTCATTTAATTAAAGATTGTGACTATTATGAAAAGAAAATGGCAAGGGTATCTGAGGTAAAAGAGGGGTGTTAAAACGGTTTAATGTGGATTACAAAACCAGTTTGGACAAATGCAAACAGGATTAATCACTCTAATAATTTGTTCTCTAGATCAATACAACTAATGCTGGTATGGGGCCAAAGTTTTAATTCTGTTAGGCCTAATATTAATACTGGTAGGACAAATATTAGTTCTGGTAGGCCTAAAGTTAATACTGTTAGTCCTAAAGTTAATACTGTTAGACCAAGACAACCAGCACCTCACACAACCTCAAACAGTATGAGTCCCAAAAGACCACAGATGAATCAAATTAATCAAAGAAGGGATTTTTCAACATCATATTCAATTCTGTAAGAAGACCCTCAAAATCTACAGCATAAATGACTCATACTAATGCTGTAATGGGAAGTTGGGGATCTGCTGTTAAGACCTCAGCAAGTTATAATTGGAGGAACTCTAGGCCAAACTTCAATTATAACAGTGGACCTACTTTTATTAGAACTGTGAATGCTAATGGTCCACAAGGCAGACCCAAGCCTGCAAAGGCCTGGGTCCCTAAGAGAAACTAATTTCTCTTATTCATGTGCAGGAACATCCACTGAAGAACATGGTAGATAGAGGTATATTTGATAGTGGATGCTCAGGGCACATGACAGGTAACAAGGATCAACTAGAGGATTTTGAAGAATTCAATGGGGGATCTGTTACCTTTGGAGGTAGCAAAGGCTACATATCTAGAAAAGGTAGAATAAGAGTAGGTAATTTAGATTTTGATAGTGTGTCCTTTGTGAAAGAATTAGGGCATTTTAACCTTTTCTCAATATCACAAATTTGTGATAAGCAGCATAAGGTTCTTTTTACTGAGACTGAATGTCTTGTTGTGTCTTCTGACTTTAAGATGCCTGATGAAAATCAGATACTTTTAAAGGTCCCTAGACATCACAACATGTACAGTTTTGACATGAAGACACCTTCTCCTGCTAAAGGTTTTGCCTGTTTGATTGCTAAGGCCACATCTGATGAATCTAAATTGTGGCATAGAAGATTAGGTCATATCAATTTTAAAAATCTAAACAAACTTGTGAAGGGAAACCTTGTCAGAGGTTTACCTTCCAAGGTTTTTCAAAATGACCACACATGTGTTGCCTGCCATAAAGGCAAACAACATAGGGCCTCTTGCAAGGCCAAGTTAGAAAGATTGATAACCAAGCCACTACACACCTTGCATATGGATCTTTTTGGTCCTACTTCTGTGAAAAGCATTAATCATGCAAGTTATTGCCTTGTTATCACTGATGATTGTACCAGATTTTGTTGGGTATTCTTTTTGGCTTCTAAGGATGAAACTAGTGGCATTCTTCAGACCTTTATTAGGCAGATTGAAAACCAACTTAGTCATAAAGTTAAAATCATTAGATCAGATAATGGCACTGAATTTAAGAATAGAGATATGCTTGAATTTTGTGGTAACAAGGGAATAAAAACAAAGTATAGTTAATGGCAAACTCCCCAACAAAATAGAGTGCTGAAAAGGATGAACATAACCCTACATTAGCTGCTAGGACTATGCTAGCAGATTCTCTCTTACCAACCACTTTTTGGGCAGAAGCAGTTAGTACTGCTTGCTATATTTTTAATAGGGTAAGAGTGACAAAACCTCAACACAAAACTCCATATGAGCTTTTGTTTGGCCACAAACCAATTATAAGCTACATAAGACCTTTTGGGTGTCATGTTACCATTCTAGATACTCTTAGTGTGCTTGGAAAGTTTGATGGAAAATCTGATGAGGGATTCTTAGTTGGTTACTCACTAAACAGCAAAGCGCGGGAGGGGAGGGAGCGGGTGGGTTTATAATTTAGTAACCAAAAGAGTAGAAGTAAATCTGCATGTTAATTTTCTTGAAGAAAAACCCAATGTCAAAGGAGTAGGATATAGATGGATGTTTGATATTGACTATCTTACTGATTCTATGAACTATATTCCTGTATCTTTGGAGAATCAAGCTAACAATGCAGGTATTTCAGAGGAAACTAACAGTGCAGGTACTTCACAAACTCCTGAGTCCATTGCTTCTGAGGAAAAAGATGAGGAAGTAGAGCTTATTGTTGTGCCTTCAGCTGTAAATATTCCTGAAGAAAAAGATGAATCAAGGACATCTTCCACATATTCAAAGAAAGAGGAGACCTTGACAGAACCTCAAAAAGAGATGAAGGATTCCTCTACTGATCCTTTAGAAGACAATCCTAAGATTCAAGCTTTTAGAAGAGAGTTGGAAGAAATTGCCCTAAAGCATTTAGGGACAGTCAATACTGGTATTCCTTCAGTTAATACTGGTATTCAGACAGTTAATACTGGTAGGCTTGATCATGATGATTCACTTATGCCAGAGCTCGAAATCTTTCACAAGCCTGAGACAGGAATTTTTGATGAGGCATCTTATTATGAGAGGTTGTGATAACTGACTTCAATAGTCTTTCCTACAGAAATTGAAGTCAGATCCTCACCCTACCTTAGGATTCATAGTATTCACCCTACAAGTCAAATACTCGGTGAACCTAAGTCAGCTGTGCAAAGCTAGGAGCAAAGTGCAGAACAAATCAGGGCTCAATGCACTTCTCATCATTGACTCAAAAACACAAAGAAACATTAAGATTTGGAGAGTGAGGCAATCACAAAGAACAACATATTGTTTGTTTGCATAGTTTTCATATCTCAAGAGGAACTAAAAAGATTGTTGAGAGCTATACAAGTATGAAGATGGGTCAAGCCATGCAAGAAGAACTGTTATAGTTCAAGCTACAACAAGTATGGGTTCTTGTAGATCTACCTCATGGAATGAAGGTGATTGGCACCAAGTGGGTCTACAGAACTAAAAGAGATGAAAGAGGTGTGGTTGTGAGGAATAAAGCAAAGAGTTGGAGGCCACAAGGTACACATCAGGAAAAGGTATAGACTATGATGAGGTTTTTGCTCCTTCCTGTGGCAAGAATAGAAGCTATCAGGTTGTTTTTGGCCTTTGCCTCATTTATGGGGTTCATAGTTTACCAAATGGATGTTAAAAGTGCTTTTCTGTATGGCACTATAGATGAAGAGGTTTATGTCTCACAGACCTCCTAATTTTGTTTGATCCTGATCATCCAAATAAGGTTTATAAGGTGGTCAAAGCTTTGTATGGACTGCATCAAGCTCCGATAGCTTGGTAGCTATCCCTATCTACAATTCTAGAGAACCAGATATAAAAGGGGCACAATTGACAAGACTTTATTCATTAGAAGGAACAAAAAGGATATCATGCTAGTTCAAGTGTATGTTGATGATATCCCCCCATTTCTTGGATCTTACCAACAAGTCTTGGTGTGATGAGTTTGAAGCCTTGATGCAAAGCAGATTTCAAATGAGTTCCATGGGTGAACTCACATTTTTCTTAGGTCTACAAGTCAAGCAGAACAAGGGAGGAATCTTCATATCTCAAGACAAGTATGTAGCTGAGATACTCAAGAAATTTGATCTTGTGAATGTGAAAGCTGCAACACAACCCATGAATACTAAATTACCTTTATACAAAGGATGAGGAAGCTATTGATGTAGATGTACACTTGTACAATCCATGATAGGGTCCCTCATGTACTATAACGCCTCTAAGTACCTGATATTAGTAACAGTATGTGTTTGCTCACGTTTCAGGTAACTCCAAAGAACTTTCTCATCTCAATGCTTCAAGAGGAACTTCAAGTATCTCAAGGGCACACCACACTTGTGGCTTATGGTAATTAAGTAGAGTAGTTAAGTAAAATGAGCCTATGAATCACCCTTTGACTTAGAAGCATTCTCTGATAGTGACTATGGTGGGTCCAACCTTGACAGGAAATCCACAACAGGTGGTTGTCAATTTCTTGGACAAAGACTTATCTCATGGCAATGTAAGAAACAGACAATTGTGGCCACTTCAACAACTGAAGCTGAATATGTAGCTGCTGCAAATTGCTGTGGACAAGTATTGTGGGTCAAAATCAATTGCTGGACTATGGTTTCAATTTCATGAATACCAAAATCCACATTGATAATGAAAGCACAATCTGCATTGTGAAGAACCCTGTTTATCATTCTAAGACAAAACACATCGAGATTCGTCACCACTTCATAAGAGATTGTTATGAGAAGAAGCTCATAAGTGTGGGAGAAATCCACACGAGACATAAATGAAGCTGCCTTGAGAACCAAACCTTTTGATGGACCACGGTTTAATTACTTGGTGGTTAGCATTGGTATGATCAACCCATAGCAACATTTAAGAGGAGGCTTAGTTGTATAATTTGTTTAATTCTGGTAGCTAAGTAGTATTAATACTGTTAGTTAAGTTTAGGTTAATACTGGTAGTTATGTCATATTAATACTGGTAGTTAAGTAGAGTTAATTCGGGTAGTTAGTTTTCATTAATTCTGTCTATACAATTTCTTGCAGTATGTTTTTCTTTGTTTTAGACTAATCTTTGCAGGCATAGAATGGATGTGCAGATGAAAGGCAGAAGTAATAAGGTTTTAACTTTTGTAAATTCTTAGTACATACTTAATTCTGGTTGAAAAAGAATTAATTCGGGTTGACTCTTAATTAATTCTGGTTGACCAAAATTAAGTCTGGTAGTGTAAATTTTTAAGTCTGGTAGTGTAATTTTTAATTCTGGTAGGTTATTTTTAATGCTGGTTGCGGGAAATTTGACTTTTTCTGTTTTATCACTGTTTAAATGTTACCGTTAGAGATTTTTACGGCGCTATTATCGTTCCTCAGAGAAGCTATATATAGATAAAGTTTGATTTCTCTTTCATACTTATCTTTTTATTGCTATCTCCTTTTCACAAAGTAAAACTCTTCTTTAATTTCATAACGAAAATAGTCAAGCGTACTGTTACCAGCATCTACAATTACACTCGCATCAAAACCCACGTATATTAATACGATTGTCCTATGGCTCATTAAGTATTGTACAAATACAATCAAGGTGGGGTTTTTGCGCAAGCCTGATGAAAGTGCAGGGTTGCTGAGATAGTGGATTTTCTTCGAGGTTTCCAACCTCAGGTATGCCTTAACTAACTCCTAATCCAACTATCCTATTGGATTCGCCCCTCAGTCAAACAGTTTTTGGGCAGAACTTCTACTGCAATACTAAAACTGATGGTTCTCTAGAAATAAAGCAATAATTGATACCATAATATACACAATCCTGAGGCGTCTATTCGCCGATCACTTCATTAGAAGACGTCACAAAGGGATTACTAAGTTGCCAAACTATGAACTCTTTTTGAGGGGATGGGGGCCATAGTGTATCCAACTGATGGACCTTCACTTTTTGGAAAAGTTTTTTACCCCCAATGGAGTATATTTAGTCCACCATCTTTTTACACTGTGTAAGCTCTAAAAGTGGTGGAATGGGATCAATTTGGTACAATAAGTGGCTACTCTTCTACTAGCTTTGACTTCTAACCACTGGTAGAGTTTATAATTTTTCAAAACTTATTTTTGATGGTATGGTGGCAAATTTGAATAGCAAGACAAAGTTTTTGATGTATCCTCGTTTTCTGCAAATGATTTTGAATATTCAAACGGAAAACAAACACCTTTATCTAGCTGTGAACCTGACCAAAAAGATTTTTGGGAATATGAAAAGGGGTTTTCGAGGGGCACCAAGACCGTTATTGCCTGCTATGTTACTTGTTGCTACTAACCCAAATGCAGGACAAGAACATGATGCTGTGGCTCAATCTATCCCTACACCTACACCACCACCTATCCCTACACCTACACCACCACCTATCCCTACACCTACACCACCACCTATCCCTACACCTACACCAATACCTGACACTGAACCTACACCATTTGAGCATATCTATGAGGAAGAATGAGGAAGGAGATAAGTAGGAAGGAGTGGTGTGGGAGAAGAGAAGGTTATGGGGGGGGGGGGGCCAATCTCCTGTCCACCAACACTTCTCACCCCCACAAGAACAGGCTCCAAGTCAAATGCCTATGGATGATTTACTTCAAGCAGTTCCTAAGTTGATATCAAGAATTGACAGCCTGGAAACGGATCTCAAACAAACCAAGCTAACCATGGGAAATGCTATTGTGAAGTTAGTCATAGAAATAAAGAAGATGGAATGGTTATATGAAAAGGAGGAATTGGTTTTATCAACTCAGAAAGAAGAACCTGAGGTTCAGGGGAGTGAAAAAGTCAAGATGATCCTCTAGAATCTTCAGTCATAGGACTGTTATTCCTCCTACAACAAAGTAAATACTTCAGGGGAGGAAAATGGAAGAAATAAGTCCAAATACTCTTGAAAGCAGCCAAAAACTCTCTCCAAGGTTGCTCTTTTAAAAAGCCAAGGTCTATTGATAATGGAAGGAGATACTAGAGATAGAAAAAGAGCTAGAGGGAAAAATGGTAAGTCTCAAGTTATGGATTTTTCAAGAAGAAGTTGATGCTGATGCTAAACAAGTTAATACTGCTAAAGGAGTTAATACTGGCAGTATTAAACTTAGTACTGTTAGTGAACAACTTAGTACTGGCAATGAACAAGTTAGTACTGTTGGTGCTAAGAAGTCTACTTCTTCTCAAGATAAAGGACAAAGAGAAGGAAAAGCTCCTATGAGTGAAGAAACTCCTAAGACGTCAAAAGAACAAATTCTACAAGAGGAAGCTAGCCTTGCTGAAGCAATCAGATTGGATTCCTTACAAAAAGAAGAGGAGGCTAAACAAATACACTTGGATTCACTCTTAGCTCAAAGAATTGCAGAAGAAGAAGAGTTAAATGAGCAACAAAAGAAAAGAAAAGCTCAAGTTCAGTTTGAAGCTCAGCCATACACCAAATGAAGATTGGGATTAATTAGAGCAAAAGATTGAAGCTAATGCAGAGTTGTCAAAAGCATTGCTAGGAAGTGGACTTCAAGGAGAAGATTTGCAAGAGAAAATGGTTGATCCTTGTCAATCAAAGGAAAAATATTTTGTGCAAGAAGAAAGAGCTAGAGCTAAAAGAAATAACCCAGGACCCAATCACAGCTGAAAGACTTATATGAAGAATTATTTGAAAAATCAAGGGACAAGGAATTATCTCCCGCTGAAGAATTTTGAGTTGTGAAGAAGTCCAAGGAAGAATTTGACAAGCATGTGGAAACAGAATAATCCTTTTGCAACCAATAAACTTTGAAGCCACTAAAGCTAGTTTGATAAAGATATGTGAAGAGCTTCAGATAAAGACTCTCAAAAAGACTGAAAGATTATGAAGCAAAAGAGATGAGCCAACCAAGAACTCTGGAAAAAGAAGAAAACATATGGCAAGAAGAGGATTACAACAAACTTGATTAAGGGATGATCCTGAAGGTTCAAGAAAGTTAGTGAGCAAGGATGGATTCTAGGAACAGGTAACCAAAATTCCAATTAAACTCTGTTACCTGAGCTATAAAACACCTAGTTATACCACCTAAAGATCATCAAGCAATGAGAAAAAGGATGTGGACCAAATATTAGGAAGATGGAACTGATATTTGTACATTAAATTTGGTGCGTACAGATGTGACGATTCTATAGGTCCTAAGATGACTTACTGGGGAGATTGTATGGAGTGTGCGAGAGTGATAATGAATTAGATATGTGGTGTGTAAGGATGGACCAATAGTATGGCGTGAAGAAATAGGCGGGTGTAGAAGGGAGGATTGGAAATTTTTGAAGAACCTCAAGTAGACAGATCCTATAAAGAGTGAATTAGGAACAGCAAAAGAGGCAGTATAAGTTTGGGAGATATAGAGTCCTGTATGTGCATTGTTTTGAACTTGAAGTAATGGATATTTATTTTGTGTTCTGAAAGAAAAAATATCCTTTATTATCTGGCTAAGGTATGACAATACTATGCCTAAAGATGAAGCTTCTGGATAGAAAGATGAATGAGGATTGCTATAAAATGTTGAAAATGATGGAAAAGCAAGCTGGCATTAGGAAGTAGTGAAGTTTGAAGAGTTAGAAGTCTAGGATAGAGATGAGAAGGATAACACTTGGTGGAAGTGCTATGCACTAACACAACAAATGGTACAGTTCACCCATGTCTAATCAACATAAGAACTAGCGGCTATCCAGGAGCAAAACGGCTTCTTGGTAAAGACCTTCTCAAATCCGTCTATGGTTGACAACTTGCAAATAAGTTGTATGGTTATTCAAGGGCGGCACCATATCTGTCTACAGGTTGAAGAGTTGGCTAGCCCACAAGTTTATAGATTGTGGTAAAGGCTGTGGAAAAACCATAACTAGTCCATAAGATTATGGCTTATGGTAAAGACAAATTGCAAATCCATATTAGATGGTTGACACTTTACCAAAAAGTGGATGGTATATCAACTCACAAGTTTCAAGTACAAAGATTTGACAATGTTAATCAATCCTCCATGGAATTTACCTTTTCTAGGTGCCAGAAGGATTGACTAGTCTGAGCAAACGGCTACATGTATAGGCCATATCAAATCCGTTTTATGGGTTGGTATGTTTGTGCCAAAAATCATATGGTATTCAACTCACCAATGTTTCATGTACTGAGAGTTGAAATGGTTTTTAGTCGACCATGGACATACACCTTTCTGGTGGCCAAAGGACTGACTACTCCAGAGTGAATGGCTAACTGGTAAAGAGACATCAAATCCATTTAAAATTTTCAATGATTCACCTCTTACAGGAGTTAACACACCTGGAAGTGATGAGAATAGGGGAGACCTGAAACTCTATGATTTGATGTACATAATGTCAATGTTAGCTGATCATGATGGATGCTGAATGAGCATTGAAGAATAGTTGCTTGCAAAGATAAAAAGAGAAGACTTAAAGTATTGCAGATCAAGAACAACTTGAAGAATTCTATTTACAACATCCTCAGAGAGCTTAAAGTATTTTAAAGTAAAGATCAAGAGTGTTTTGAAGGAACTTAAAGTTCACAAGTGAAGATCAAGTTAGGGGAGGATTTGTGGAAAATAATTGTAACAAGACTTAATGACTGGTAAGTATAACAGTTAAGTCTGATAGTAATAGTTATTTATTTAGTATTAGTTTAATACAGGCAGTACTAAGTTTAGTCTGCCAGTACTAAGTTAGTACTGGGTAAGAATAGCAGTACTAAGTTAGTACTGGTCATAGATAATTCTGTTTTTTAGTTAAAGTCTTTTTGGTGTAAACAGAATATAATAAGTTATCTTTGAGATATCTATAGGAAAATCTTAGGAAGGATATGTATTATCCTTAGACGCTTGTTAAAAGCCCATTTAAGGGTTTCCTTTGTGTAATATAAAGAACCCTAAGGCACAATGTTACACGACGTTTTGAGAATATCAATAGAAGCATAGGCGCTTTATAGCAAATTAGTATTTCGTTTTCTCTTTACTCTTGTGTTTAAATTCCCGCATTACCACTTGGATATCATAAGTTTTATGTCTCTCATATAGTTGATTTGGATTTATCCAAGTTATCTATCGTCTTACAAAGGCTAGTCAGATCCTAAACCAAGGACCTACAGAAAAAATTGGTTAATGAACTTGGAAACAAGGTCTTCCCAAGTAAGAATAGAATGAGGGGGTTCTTTTTCGAGCCAAATCCGGGCTGCCCCCTCGATAGAAAATGGAAAAAGCATAAGCTTAATCGACGAATTAGGCACATCTTTATACTTAATCGTGGAAGTAATCTTGTTAAACCAACGAATGTGAGCATGAGGATCTTCTTTCTCAATCTGTAAAAATGTTATGAAGTTAACATGAATTTAAAGCCATTGTTTAAGCTCCAAAATCTCCGCAGAAAAAACGAATAGCGGGAATAACGATAGCATCTTCAGTAACCTCGTGGGTGCATGGAGTAAATCCGCATAGTACTTTGATCCGGCCATTGTAACGACGAGAAGTCTCTTCAAGTAGAAAACGATTCGACTTTTTGGCTTGGAACTGTCCTACGATTACGACGTATCAAGATCGATGGAAGATTTGCAATTAAATTTGATGAAAGCGGGTTGGCGCATGCACTAAAAATAAGAAAAATAAAAAGAAAAAATATTTTTGTAACCGATAACGAAACAAGGTTAAGGTACTCTTTAGAACACAAAGAAGCAGAGGAGCGGGTAAGGGCGAAGCCTTTTAAAAACCTTCTCCTTTCGGGTCAAAGTTCGTAGGATCAACCCTCCTTAAACCTCTCTTAAAATATGTAATCTAAAAGTGAGCCGATTTCACAAGTGACACAACAGTTGTTTTTGTTGTTTTTTTAATTTTTTTGGTTTTTTAAATACTTTAGGAAAAGTATTTTTGGTTTTTTGAAAATAAATCGAGAAATGGTCTTCAAAACACTAATCTTTAAACTTCAACGCGATATTCGATACACACTTCCCCGGCAGTGGCGCCAAAAATTAACACGGGCAAAATAGCATATAAATAATAAGTATAATATATATATATATATATATATATATATAATATATATATATATATATATATATATATATATATAAATAACTAAAATACCAATTTATCAAATAATATAGAAGTAAGTATTTTATTCCGGTATAAGAAATCTGAAATCACATTAGTGAAAAGTGATGACCAAATCTTTCCAAGTCGTATCCCGACAAAGCGTGAATTGAGAATCGGATAAGTTTGTGATCGCGTGATTTGAATAGTCAATATTTTGGGTTTTTGATTCTATTTCTACTTATGAAACGCAAAAACAAATAAAGGCAAGCAAACAAATAAGGCAATTAAGGATTAAAGCTAAAAACGATAATGGGAATCCTAAAACGCGACTAATTAAGCAAATAAATCAAATTTAAGCCCTAAAAATGCAAATTTAATTTCTAAAAGTCCTAAATGATTAAAAATAATTTTTGAAAAAGAAATTATATTTTTTTTACTTTTATTTTATTTTTTATGAATTAAAAACAGATTTAATCTAAAAATATTATAAAAAATATTAAACTAATTTATAAAAATCTGAAAAATTAAGGAAAGGTGCTTTTAACTATTCTAATCCTAAAGAAAATAAAGTGGGTTTACCAGCTTATTTAAATAAGCTGGAAATAAGCTCAAAAGGGCTATTAGCTAATTTTGCAAAAAGAGGTTAAAAGGAAAATGGTATGGATGTATAACGAAAAAGTCCCAGGGGCGCAGATGGTGAGTGTGTTGTGAGTTAAAATGTATGCTATGAGAAGAGGGAGGTTAGAGGTTCGAACCCTATGGCTTCCCTTTTTGTAAAATTATTATTTTTTTATTTCTTTTTAAAACATCTAAATATAAGACCAAAATAAGCAACTTTAAAAAAGGCACTTTTGACAGAACTTAAAAATAAGCTAGAAAAAGCTTATAAAACAGACAGTTTAGGTTTTTTACACTTTTTAGCTTTTAGTAAAACTGTTTGGCTATTTATGACACAATAAGCAAATAAGAAAAACAAATAATCTGAAAACAGATAATAAGCTAGACCTAATAAGCATATAGGACTGAAAATAAGCAAAAAAATAAGCTGAAATACTCTAAAAAGCTAAAAAACAGCAGACTTAAGACATGACTTAAAGGACATTTGACCATTTTTAAGCTAAGATAAAGGACAACTAAGCTCTAGGTAAAAAGCTAAACAGCTAAAATAGATTAAGAACAGGACTTAAAAGAGCTTTAAATAAGGCCAAATAAAGCAAACAAGCCTAAGAAATATGCTAGAAAAGCAAAGTAAAAATGACAGCTACACAACTTTTGTTTTTGGCTTTTTGATGAAATAACTACTTGCAGACTAGAATTTAGACACTAAAAAGCAAATTGACAAACTACAAACTAAAAACATATTATGACTAGACTAAAATGAGCTAAATGCAATAAAATTTAATCAAAGATAAGCTGAAATAAGGTCTGATATGATCTGCACATTTGGACATTTCAAGCTCAAAACAACTACTTCTTCTTGACTGACTTAAGTCAAAGATGAAATTTCAAAAGGCTTCAAACTCAAAACAGAAACACTTTGATATCAATTACTTCACAAAAACCACACCTAAAATAAGACCTTAAGGAATTTTGCAAAAATAACCTGTTTGTAAAGCCAAAAATCTAGCAGACTTAGAATTAGATCAAATAGAACACAAAACTTAACAAATCTAATTTAAAGCTTATAAAAACTAAATCATAGACTAACTAAGAGCTAAGTGAAACTGATTTGAAAACTAGAAATGGTTTTGAACCTCATATGACCCATTTTAAAGCTTAACCCAAACACTCCTTTAAAATCTTAAAATCCTCTTTAAGCTTAAAACAGATTATGAAAACCTTTATAAAGTAGAAACAGATTAAGCATTAGGCATTTAAGAACATTAAGTAAATGTAGAACTAATAAGCATAAACTAATAACTAATAAGCACTAATAAGCAGAATACTAAGCTGAACAGAATTAAGCTCAAATATGGCATTTAAGGCGGTTTTAATGACAAACTAAGACAAATGAGATTTAATTAAAAAGCAAACAACAATAAGCTATGCTAAGCAGGTTTAAGCAATAATAAGCATTAAATAAGCACTACAATAAGCTAAAACAGAAAATTAAGCTATAAAATGAGAAAAGGAGAAGTACCTTTGTCCCAGCTAAACAGGGACTTTAATGCTCAGAAGAGCTTATCAACTAGCTCCAGCTTATCAAAGATAAGCTGGTATTGTCCATAAGCCCGTCCATAATTGGCTTATCATCCAAAACAAGTTGAGGTACTTTAGGGTGGAATTTGAGGTAAAATTCAAATTCAGTTAAGCTTTTGAAGGCTTAACTGAATGATAGATAGCTTATTAGTTAAGAGAGCTTATTAGAGCTTATTAAGTTGTATCCAAACACATGTTTAACAAGTTTTCTTAAAGTAAAACAGAATTTAAAGGCACAATGTAAATGAAACTGATACTTTTATTAAAATTCAAACGTTTACAAGCTTTTAAAAGGAGAAATACATTAAAACAAGGCAATAAGCTAAAAGATTACAATAATAAGCTACTAAACTAATTAATAAGCTAAAAACTAGACATCTCTTCTTTGTGTGAAGAGGCCTCCTTTTATAGTGAGGAAGGGAAGGATCCAGAACCCTAGGAGCGTCCCAAGCCTTCAATCTCGTCCATCCAATCTAAACCGCCTTGAATCAATCAATCTTAGCCCTTGGATTAATCCATGTATCACAGCCAATTACGTCCTTTAGGATTGCCAGCATGGCATTGAAGGTGTCAGAGGTGTCAGGTAGATCTTCTAGAAGCACTTGAGCGTGTGGTGAATTGGTATAGTTGTTTACCCTGGTTTGATATACGCAGGGTAATTTGGGAGGTAAAGGGGAACAGTGAATTTTGACCCATTTACTTATCTTCTGACTTTGACCAAGGATGGATTTGGGCCGTTTGGACTTAAAACGGACTTGGACTTGTATTAGGATTTTAGGCTTTTAAATTTTAGGCTTAGTTTAGTATAGATACAATGTTAATGGGCTGACTCAGCCCATTAAAATGGGTACGGGTTGGCCCATTAAGGATGTATACGCCTTCGGCTTCGATTTTCCGCGCTCTTTTTATTCTCGTGCTTGGTTTTGTCCGTTTTGCATTATTTTTGTCCTTTTGTGCAATATCCGTTACCTGCAAGACACAAATCACAAAATACACATATACAATGTATTTTTTATTTGTTTTTGGTCATTATTGGTCTTTTAGCTTGTTTTATTAGGTAAAAGGTATGTGTATTTAAGCACATACCAAAATCCCCCATACTAAGTTATTGTCGTGTCCTCACGCAATGTCATAAATACACACTTAGAAAACCAACAATTCCAATCCCCCTAAACTAATCACCTCGAAAAGTAGCTAAGTGCTCATCTAAGGGGATTAAGAAATCACTAGTTTTGAAAAGCTCCCCGTTTTACCATTTTTATGCATTTATTATCATTCATACATATCATAACTTCACGGAACAAGAAACACTAAAAGGATAAATTCATCGTCCTTGATTTTTCACCCGCCCCAAACCAAGCTTAAAACGAAATCATTGCTAAATACAAGTTAAGATGCTAACACTACTCATAAATGTTAATTGTTATTGGTGACAAATTAATTAATGTCTTATTCTTATAAAGTAAACCCGGTTTAGACCACAATTAGTTTAAAATCCTTTCCTAAAGAGACGATATGGTGAGAATAAGGTCCACATTAAGGTTCTAATTTCGCACGATTTAGGGGTTATCCTTTTTAGATAACCCCGGAGTCGAAATTTGGCTTTATTATTATTATTATTATTATTGCAACATTATTAAACCTCGGTCCTTTAAACAACTGCCACATCGGTATGCGAGCCGACCATGGTCTAGGAGTCTTATTTCGACCTCGGTGATCCTCGACCTTTTTGAAGGCTGCAACATCGGTTGTGAGCCGGCAAGATGCAGCAAACTTTTATCAGTCTCGGATTATTATTCTTACTATGGGCCTTCTTTTGAAGACTGCCACATCGGTTGTGAGCCGGCAAGAGGTAGTGGTCTTATTTCGGCTTCGGTTTATTACATAACTATTATTATTATAGCCAAATTTCAAGTCCTGTGGTCTTTTAACTACCTAGACAACGGTAGCGAGCCGTCAAGAATCGGTAGCCTATTTCCCCACAACACTGACAAAACCTCGATGTGTACCTTACTTTCACCAGAAGGAATCTCTACGAAGTGATTTAAACTAAGAATCGCAAAAACCTAAAGTAACTTTATTTATTCAACAATTATATAACGTTTATTAAGCTGATGGGAGCAAAAAGCCACAATTAACCTCTATGAGCTCTAAAGAGATCCAACTACTCCACGCTTAGCATCTAACTTATATTCAACTCTATCATTTTTCGTTCTTTGCAAAATTTTAAAGTTAAGCAAACGCTAAGTCTCGAAAGCTAAGGGGAAAGCTAGAGTTTAAAACTCGGTCAAGTCAAAAGCTACCTAATTCTACGGGCCTACTTATTTATATATTTTTATATTTTCATTATTTTTTCCATTTTAGAACCAAAAATTTCTTTTATTTGATTGACCACAAAGTATATGAGAATATCAGTGATTCACTTTAATATAAGTCCTTTTATGTATTATTTAAATATTAATATCATAATAAATATAATATTAAAATATATACTGAGAATTATCTAAAAAATATCAATGTTAAGAAATTGTAAGGCTTTTAAAGGATAATTATTTTGACCAAGTAAAACCACTAAAAAACACTTACCGGGTCGCTAGTCTCGACGAGACGTGAATGGAAAATCGAGGTAACGTTTGTGGAAGAAAGCTTGTATATCCACAAATTGGGTTTTGGTTTCTCTATTTCTACAATAAAATGCAAATATCAGTAAAAGCAAGCCTTAAAACGAAAGCAATTAAGCTAATCACGAAAATCGATAACGGGATTCAAATCGTTCTTTAAAAAAACTAATTTTACAAATTTTAATACAGATGCAAATTAATTTTTTTAAATCCTAACTGATTAAAAGAAACTTTAAAATAAAGAATTCATATTTTTGACTTTTTTATTTAATTTATATGAATTAAAAACGGATTTAATAAAAAAAATTAATAAAAAATACTAAACTAAATTGGAAAATTCTGAAAAAATTGCAAAAAGTACTTTGAATAATGCTTTATCTAGGAAAAATAAAATGAAGAAAACGGCTTAATGAAATAAGCACGAAATAAGCTAAACTAAGCTGAAAGCTTAAAGGGTTAAAAGGTGTATAAATTAAAAGTAAAAGGATGTAGGACAAATTGCCCTGGTCTGGTACAGTGGTTGAGAGTGTGTGTGTTAAATATGGTGTGCTATAGAAAGGGGAGGTCACAGGTTCGACCCCTGTGACCTCTCTTTTTTACAAACCATTTTTTTATTATTATTTTTTTAAAACTTATAAAATAAGTAAAATAAAAACAAACTATTAAAAAAAGCTACTTTCTACAATAACTCAAAAATAAAGCTAGGTACTTAACGCAAAAGAAACAGTTGACCCAGACTTTTAAGAATGCTTAAAATGAACTAGATGGAAAGTAAAATGTTAAAGACATTTTAAGACTCATTAAGCATCTAAAAAGCAAATAAGCTCAAAACAAATGATGCCCTAACCCTAATAAGCATTACAAAGAAAAATAAGCCAAGAAAGAAAATAGCTGTAAACGCTGAAACAAGAGCAGATAGCAATTTACCATTACACCGTAAAAAATAGACGGTTTTATCTTTTATGACCAAATTACCTATAAAGTCTTTCTAATAAGTTGAAAACAAACATGCCTTCTAAACCTAATTAAGCCTCAAGACAAAAAGAAATAATCAAAATTTTACTAAGCAAACAGGCAAGGAAAAGGCAAATTAAGTAATTTAGCTAAAAAAAAAAAAAAAAACAAAGCTATGAGGCAACTTTAAGCTAATTTTTATGACCCATAAGTATCCTTATGGGCTAAATAGCTCTAAAAAAGATAACAGATGTACTATAAACTATAAGAAAAAACAAACTTTAAACATTTTGAAAAACAAATAAGCTAGAAAAATGACTTATGAAAATGGCAGTTTCACTAAGTATGTGTTGAGTTAAGTTTTGGTAAAGACAAATGGGCTTATTGCGGCCTATTTTTAAACTAGAAAAATAGGTTATTAAAGCTAAAATAAGCTAAACAAATTAATACCCCCTTATAAATGATGAATTGTGCAAGAAAAATCATAAGCTAAAACTCATTTTAGCTTATCTAAATTTGCAAATGAAAAAAAAAACTAGACTTTTTGAACTTGAAAAAGGACTTGACAGATTTTTGAAACAAGGCATAAACCTTGAATACCAGATGTCAAGTGAGTTAAGAACATTAGTATGAACATGTTTTAACACCCAAACATAACACAAACTCAAAATTCAAAATTATGCAATCTAAATTTATAAAAATACCTCAGAATGTAACATAAGCTTAGAAAAATATGAAAACTTTATAAATCTTGATTTAAACTTGTAAAAACATGATTAAAAACTTAGATATGATTAATTGAAAGTGGATTTGTAAACTCTTAATGACCAAAACAGATTTTTTTTAGCAAAAACATGTCTTATCCCAAACACTCTTTTAACAAACTTAAAAGTTATTTTATCTTTAAATAGATTTCAAAAAGATTCAACTGGAAAACTGATCAAGCATTAGCATATAAGAGGAAAATAAACAAACATTTAAGGAAAAATAAAACACTGTAGTTATGAGATATGCTTTTGAGCAGTTTTGTCAAAACGTGTACAGAACACATAAATTTTTAAAGCAAGCTATGCATAAACTTTCAGACTAAGGTATATTAAACTACTTAAGGAACAGAATACGCAAGATAAGCAGAAACATAAGTAGGCAAAATGCAGACAATAAGCCTAATTGGGGGGGATGATAAGCTTAAACATGAAATAATGCTAAAAATGGTTAAAAGGATAGTGGTGTACCTCTACCACTTATAGAACAGGGTTATTAATGTCCTAATAAGCTCTAGTATCCTACCTAGCTTATAAATAAGCAATCTAAAAAACCTATAAGCTCTTCCATTGTAAGCTTATCATCCAAAAAGCTCAAATACTTAAAACTCAAACAATTCATATGAAATTTAAACCCAACTTCTGTACAAATAAGCTTTTGAGGCTTTTTTTGTACAAATAAACATTAAAATGAGATTAAACAACTTATATTACACAGCTTATTAATTTTAAGTAAGAGAGGTTAGAAAACATGATAATGTGAATATGAAGTAAAAAAAACTTTTATTAATTCATAAAAAAGAGTACAAAGCTTGAATTTAAAGACAATGCATGAAAAATAAGCTAATTAATCCTACTCCTACACTACTTGGTTACAACTATTGACATTAAGGCCTATTTATATCCGAATTCAGAAGCTTCAAAGTCTTCATGTGTGTTTCTTTAGTGAGAGGAATTTGAGTGCTCACCAAGCCAATAAACCTCAGCCTTTGATCTTCATTTGTGTTTCTTTAAATCTGTATTAGCCTCTTGATTGTTATCGACAATAGAATCCAAGGGATTGCAAGGTGGTTTTTGTTTGTGTGATGGGTGGGGTTTTGAGTGAGTGTGATAGGTTTGGTAGGTTGTGGGTTGAAGATATGGGAATAGTAAAAAGGCGGGAAATGGGGTGTGGGTTTTGATTTGGTAACGGGTTAGGGGTAAAGGATGTGGGGTGTAATGATGTTTAAGGTGTAGGGGCTAATGATGTTAGTCCTTAAGGACTAGCAATGTTAATCCTTAAGGACTAACGATGCAAAGGGTAAAGGGTGTAGGCTAACAGTTGTTAAAAGGGTTTGGGCCTAGGTTAATAGTTTGGGCCGGTTACAATTTGTATTGGACTTGGGCCATTTTAAACATTAAAGTCTTATAGTAAAGGCTTAATGGGCTAACCCGACTCATTAATTTCGGTACGGGTTGGCCCAAATAAGATGCACATGTCCTCGGCTTTGATCTTTCACTTGTTGACTTTGACTTTTTGACTTGACTTTGACTTTTTCAAGCTCTTTTTATTCTCGTGCTTGGTTTTGTCAGTTTTGGTTTTGTTTTTGTCCTTTTGTTGATATCCGTTACCTACACAATCATTTTAATCACAAAAATCACACTAATATCATGTATTTTTTTGCTTTTTTGGTCATCTTTAGCACGTTGTGATAGGTATAGGTAATGTGTAATTACTCTCATACCAAATCCCTATATATAGTAATGGCGTGTCCTCACGCATTGCCATAAGTAAAACACTTTTGAAAACGAAGAATCTTCAATCCCCTTGAATAATTACCTCATAAGTAGCTAAGTGTTCATCAAGAGAATTATATTGTTATTAGCTTTGGGAAAAGCCCCGTTTTGACCATTTTTCATATTTACACTTAGTCTACACAATATTTTTGTCTTTTTCACTTTTATCTTATTTTATTGTAACTTTTTTAACATGTTTTGACTTTCTGTTATTGACCCTTAAGGGTATATAGGAAAAAGTAGCATTATAATCCATAAATGCTAAAAAGGAGAAATTAATTGTTCTCTCATTGTTCACTCGTCCCAAACCAAGCTCAAAACAATCGTAATTCCCGTTAAATATTAAGCATAAGATGCTAACACTATCATACTTGTTCCTTGTAATAAACTTTTCACTCTCGATAATTATTTCATATTATGTTAGTGTGCGTTACTTTCGAAAATTTCAACCGTATGGATATACCTTTTTTAAGAAAATTGAATTATTTCTTTGCTTTACGTTCACCCAAGAATTATGATTTTTGAAGGCGACGATCATTCAATGTAAGCGACTTTATTCTCGCTCAAATCCCAGGCAAGGACGGCTTCAGGTGACCAGGCTATTTGACACCACAAAGAATAGTATTTAGGAACTCTACGATCCTTCGGTTCAAAAATTCTTAGGCTTCCCGTTAATAAAACAATTCATTTAGAAAAACCACATCTTAAACGATTAATCTTAGTTCAAAGCATATTTAAATTTAAGAAAAAGAGATTTTCCCTATTTTTATTAAATCACATATATCACACTTATCATAATTATACTTTTAACAAAGGAAACCTTCGACCTTTTAGAAGGCTGCAACATCGGTTGTGAGCCGGCAAGATGCAGCAAACTTTTATCAGTCTCGGATTATTATTCTTACTATGGGCCTTTTTTAGAAGGCTACAACGAATTGTGAGCCGGCAAAATGCAGCAAACTTTTATCAGCCCACAGTTTATAATTATTACTCATCATCATTTTTTTTAATATATCCACGATATAGAGAAAACTTCTTTTTAGAAAATTCAAGTATAAATTTGAACTAAGACTAAATAAATTAATGTTGTCGACTACATTAATAAAGCTTCAATATCAAATTTGTTGTGATTTAAGTTTATATCTTTCGAAAGAGCATGTATCTTTAATCCGAGTTAGAGCTTATGGAGCGAAATCACAAACATTCACTTATGAGCTCTTAGTTTTCCACTAATCCTTGTTTTGCATCTAACTCATAATCATTTTTCGTCTTCGCAAATTCAAATCTTTTAATAAAAAGATCCGCGAAAGCTAGTCTAAAAGTTAGGGAAAGCTAGAGCTTCAAACGCTCGATCGAGTCAAATTTTATTCATTTTTTTACCAGCAGGAAAGTTTAACATTTGTGATAAAACACTTATTTTATTTTTGAAAATTTTTAAATTTTTCATTTTTTGGTATTTTGGTGTAAAAACGGGATTACGTGAAAACAATGGCTGCATGCATAATCAAATCGATAGATTCCTCCTCCCCATACTAGAAGTGAACATGTCCTAATGTTTTAAGAGGGTCTCTACGTAAATTCTAAAGCGTTTTAGTAAGTTATGCTCAAAGATAAAACGTTAGTCGATAAGATTAGATATGGATTTATAATTATGCAAAATGATTGAAGCTCGAGGTGAACGATGAAACAAACCAGAGCCGATGAGGGCTTCAAAATCCACAAGGGGCCAAATTCCTGGACATACAACAAAAACACAAAACACATGAGAAAGGAAGAGGCGAGCCTCCTACAACACATTTATTCATTCCTACTATTTAATTATTATTAGGGATTAAGCATGGTGGTGCCACCCACGAAGCGTTTATTTTTGTTAACCTGAGTCTTGTGCCTGACTCGATCTCCACATACTTTGATCTGGTCAAGGAGGTATTAAAATGGAGAACGGAACATCCAAGATAGGAATGTCCTCTCCATAGATCATCATCGGGCTTTTAGAAAAATCAGAAATGATCTTTGAAGTATTAAAGCCCCGATGAGATAAGAGATGAGGAGATTTTTCCTCATTTAAAGAAAGACTACCAGGATTGAAAACTTTTTCATCATTTTCGGATGAAAATGGGAGCAAAGTGTCAAACACTGGAGAAAGAGGATCACGGATGAATGAGATAGAAAATTCATTCGGTGATAGAAATCTCTTGGATTGGACTTCAATGAATATCCCTGGATCGAAAATCTTGTTTCTAGTTCCGGAAGGAAAAGAAACTACAAGGTCGGATCCGAGGGAATCACTAAAAAGAGTGAAATCCGAATCCAGATGAAGGGTGGTATGGGTTGTTAAAACATTAGGCCATGACTATGGTTCTCTTGTTGGATTATCAAAAATATCCTCCACCACATCCATAGTGAAATCCCCCGAATCGGGTTCACTATCAAGGTGAAACGAATCATACTCGGGAAGAGAAATATCAGCATGAGTAGTGGTTTTCCACTATGTCGCTTTCGTAAATGTAGTCAAGAAAATTAAACGTCTCGACATTGAGGTTATGAATTATCAAACGTGTTGGTTCTCCTCCAAGATAAAGTTAGAAGATGTGGGGGGAGCCTTAGTTAAAAATCATGAAGATGGAGCAGGTTGGGATTATCTTTTAATGCTTTGAATCATTAGTCAATAAGAAGATTGACATTTAATAATTTTTTCACGATGAATTCTTCCTTGATTGTAAGAAGATTAGGTATAATCTCTCCATCTTCTTGGACATCATACTACCACCTCCTAAAGCTTTACGAGACTCGGATCGGGACGGTAATTGCATCGAGCGACATAATCGATGTTTCACTGTAGAGAGGAATCGTATCACTCAAGATTATCATTGTTGGAATCGATGATAAGTTTCATAATCATCTTTAGAGTTTCCGGCCTCGAGGGCGAGAAAGAGTTATTATTACATCATAATTTTCAATAACAACGGATTCTCCCTTCGGATCAAAGGTCGGCTTTAACAATTCCGGTGGAAATTGAAGCGAGGATAGAGCGTGTTCACAGGCGAACTCCTCGAGAGGAAAATCAATCTTTAGGAGAAGATATCACTTATCACGATTAAGAACGATTCAATTTGGGACTAGATTCGGCATTAAAATGATCATTATCGTTTCCCGTGGAATCTGAAAATGATATCATTAACAGCATCCTTTTTCAGAGCAGAATTCATCACAACGGGCATTCCATTCACTTTCGGATATACCATCGGACTCACTTGGGGTATGGACAAGGTCCTCAACACTAGACTTTATTAATTCGTCCGATTCCATTTCTGGAATAGTGTCGAGATGCTTATCCTCCATTATAAGAGTCGATTTGTAAAAATCGGGTGTGATTGCGGCAGGTGAATTTCTTAGATATTTCTTGGTGTAGCATAAAGAATACTCGTCGTCGTCATCATTGTAGCAAATGGGAATCTTCCGATATTGCGAAGGCTCGGGAGTATAAGTTATACAGATTAACCTCGGGTTCTTGTCGTTGTTGTAAACCAAGTTATGAAACGTCTCACGAAGCGTAATCCCATAGAATCATCCATCACTTGTTGAAGTTTTATGAGCTTTTAGATGATCTTTCATTGAATCAATATGATTCAATGATAATATACGAGAGTTAAAATTGGTCAGACCAATACGAATTATACATTATAGCAAAAATTTGGCTCATAAATAATTTTTAATTTCATTGGTTGAATTGGAAAGTATCATGAGGGTCCCCGTAATTTTCAAACAAAGATATTGTTGTTGAAAGCTTGGCAAAGTTTGTGGGGACAGCTCTTCAAAGTCTTGATGGTTTGATGGTTCATGGATTAAAGATAATCGGAACTTGCGGTGGACAATTGTAACCATGATGAGCACCGTTCCCACAAGACTCACAAGTACATCGTTGACAAAAGAAACCGTTTAACGAATCACCACACCCGTAACAACAATGGTGGTCAATATGTGGAGGACTTTGTGAAGAATTTTCACCGGGGTCCTGATTGAAGACGAATGGCTCTTGAGGCATATCAACAAAGTTAGTATTATCATTGGATGACTCGGAAAAGTGAGTTTGGGTTTGTTGAGGTGGGTTGAGAAGATTTTTGAAAGATTCATTTTCATCACAACTTGTAAAACAAACTTCATTCAAACACTTTCGCACAAAAGCACAAGGTCGACATACTAGACCATCAACCGGGTCTCCACAATTGGGACAATTCGAAAGGGATTGTTTAGACGAATCGGGTGTTTCATTAGGATCACGAACAAAAGTGTCAACGGAAACAACATTGATCTTTAATGTATACAAAGCTCAAAAGTTATGAACATTCACATTTAAATCCATACATGATGATAGAATTAAAGAGGGATAAAGAATTAAACAAAATGGGGTTAAGAAGAATATTTTTGGATTTTTATGTATCTTAAACAAGAAAATATTTTTGGGACCGATAATCGAACAAGTGTACGGTAGCTATTTAGGATTACGCACACAAGAAGCGGGGACGCGGGGTTAAGCGCGATGCATTTTAAAATCCTTCTCCTTTCGGGTACGAAGTTCGTGAGGTTCGACCCTCCTTATATTCTACTTCTTATAATGTGTAATTAAAGGTGGAGCCGAATTATCATCAAGTGCCACTCAATGGTAAGTTTTTGTGTTTTTAGAATTTTTGGGATTTTTGATTACTTCATAATAAATGAAAATATTCACAAACGGAAATGATGCTAACTTTGCGAGGAACAGGGTCTCAGCACAAAAACTTAAACTCGATAATAGTCTAACGCTCCCGGACGCATGGGCGCCCAATAATTAATTCACTTTTAAAATTAATTCTTTGACACGTTTAAAATAACTCCTTTAGTATATATAAATATATATATATAATAAATATAAATATATAATAATAAGAATTATCTCAAAAATATCAATAATAAGTATTCCGTGAGGCTTTTTAAAAGAAAATTTACTTTTACCCAAAGTAAAATCCCCAAAAACCTTCCCGGGTCGTGTCTCGACGAGGTGCGAATTTGAAAATCGAGGCAACGTTTGAGAATTTATGCTTGAATAACACAAATTGGATTTGGTTTTCTATTTCTACTAATAATATGCTAAAACAAGAAAAGGCAAACTAAAAACGAAAGCAATTAAGGCTAAAACACTAAAAACGATAACGGGATTCAAATCCTGTTCTTTAAAAAACTAAATTTTACAAATTTAACCTTACAAATGCAAATTAAATTTTTATAAATCCCAAATGATAAATGAAAATTAAAAAAAAAGAATTATATTTTTTTGACTTTTATATTATTTATTATGAATTAAAAACGGATTTAATAAAAAAAATTAATAAAAAATACTAAACTAAATTGGAAAATTCTAAAAAAATTGCAAAAAGTACTTTGAACAATGCTTTATCTAGGAAAAATAAAATGAAGAAAACAACTTAATGAAATTAGCACGAAATAAGCTGAAAGCTTAAAGGGTTAAAAGGTGTATAAATTAAAAGTAAAAGGAAGTAGGACAGATTGCCCTGGTCTGGTGCAATGGTTGAGAGTGTGTGGGTTAAATATGTTGGGTATGCAAAGGGGGAGTCACAGGTTCGACCCCTGTGACCTCTTTTTTTTACAAAACATTTTTTTGTTTTTGTTTTTTTAAAAACTTATAAAATAAGCTAAAATAACAAACTTAAAAAAAACAACTTTCTACAAAACTCAAAAATAAGCTGGTAATAAGAAAAAGAAAGTGACAGACTTAAGAATGCTTAAAATGAACTAGAAAGCTAAACTGTTAAGATATTTTAAAACTCATTAAGCATCTAAAAAGCAAATAAGGTCAACAAATGATACCCTAACCCTAATAAGCACTTACAAATAAAAATACGCCAAGAAAATAAGCTGTAAAGCTGAAAGAAGTAGCAGATAGCAAAATTTACCCATTACACTTAAAAACTAGACTGTTTTATCTTTTAAGACCAAATAAGCTATAAGACATTCTAATAAGCTAAAAACAAACATGCCCTTAAACCTAATAAGCACAAGGAAAAAGAAATAAGCAAATTTTACTAAGCAACATGCAAGAAAAGCAAATTAAGCAATTTAGCGAAAAATAGCCCAATGAGGCAACTTTAAGCTAATTTTTAAGACCCATAAGCTATCCTTATGGGGCTAAAAGCTAAAAACAGATGAAGATTGTACTATAAACTATAATAAAAACAAACTTTAAACATTTTGAAAAACAAATAAGCTAGAAAAATGACTTATGAAAATGGCAGTTTCACTCAGTATGTGCTGAGTTAAATTTTTGTAAAGACAAAAAGGGCTTATTAAAGCCCTATTTTTAAACTAGAAAACGAGGTTATAAATCTAAAATAAGCTAAACAGATTAAACACTATACCTAATGAACTTGTGCAAGAAAAATCATAAGCTAAAACTCATTTTAGCTTATCTAAATTTGCAAATGAAAAATAACTAGACTTTTTGAACTTGAAAAATGACTTGACAGATTTTTGAAACAAGGCATAAACCTTGAATACCAGATATCAAGTGAGTTAAGAACATTAGTATGAACATGTTTTAACACTTAAACATAACACAAACTCAAAATTCAAAATTATGCAATCTAAATTTATAAGAACACCACAAAATGCAGCTTAAACTTAGAAAAACATGAAAACATTGTAAATCTTGATTTAAACTTGTAAAAACGTGATTACAAACTTAGATATGATGAATTGAAAGTGGATTTGTAAACTCTTAATGACCAAAACAGATATTTTTAGCAAAAACATGTCTTATCCCAAACACCCCTTTAAAAACTTAAAAGTTCTTTTATTCTTAAAACAGATTTCAAAAAGCATTCAAACTTGAAAACAGATCAAGCATTAGGCATATAAGAGACAAATAAGCAAACATTTAAGAAAAATAAGCACTTATTTATGAGATAAGCTTATGAGCAGTTCTGACTAAAATTGGACAGAACACATAAATTTTTAAAGCAAGCTATGCATAAACTTTAAACTAAGTATATTAAACTACTTAAGGACAGAATAAGCAAGATAAGCATAAATAAGTAGGCAAAAAGCAGACAATAAGCATGATAAGCTTAAACAAGAAATAAAGCTAAAAATGGTAAAAGGAGTGTGTACCTCAACCCCTTGCTCAAAACAGGAGTTATTAATGTCCTAATAAGCTCTAGTATCATACCCAGCTTATAAATAAGCAATCTAAAAAACCTATCAGCTCTTCCATTGTAAGCTTATCATCCAAAAAACTCAAATACTCAAAACTCAAACAATTCATATGAAATTTAACCAGCTTGTACAAATAAGCTTTTGAGGCTTATTTGTACAAGTAAACACTGAAATGAGATTAAACAGCTTATAATTGCTTATAGAACAGCTTATATAATTTTAAGTAAGAGAGTAAAACATGACAATGTGAAGTAAAAAACACTTTTATTAATTCATAAAAAAGAGTACAAAGGTTGAATTTAAGGACAATACATGAAAAATAAGCAGAAAACTAAGCTAATTAATCCTACTCCTACCCTCCTTGGTTACAACTGTTGACATTAAGGCCTATTTATATCCGAATTCAGAAGCTTCAAAGTCTTCATGTGTGTTTCTTTAGTGAGAGGAATTTGAGTGCTCACCAAGCCAATAAACCTCAGCCTTTGATCTTCATTTGTGTTTCTTTAAATCTTGTAATAGCCCTTGATTTGTTTCGACCAATAGAACTCCAAGGGATTGCCAAGGTGGTTTTGTTGTGTTATGGGGTGGGGTTTGATGGGAGAGTGATAGGTTTGGCAGGTTGTGGGTTGAAGACATGGGAATAGTAAAAAGGCGGGAAATGGGGTGTGGGTTTTGATTTGGTAACGGGTTAGGGGTAAAGGATGTGGGGTGTAATGATGTTTAAGGTGTAGGGGCTAATGATGTTAGTCCTTAAGGACTAGCAATGTTAGTCCTTAAGGACTAACGATGCAAGGGGTAAAGGGTGTAGGCTAACGGTTGTTAAAAGGGTTTGGGCCTAGGTTAATAGTTTGGGCCGGTTACAATTTGTATTGGACTTGGGCCATTTTAAACATTAAAGTCTTATAGTAAAGGCTTAATGGGCTGACCCGGCCCATTAATTTGGGTACGGGTTGGCCCAAATAAGATGCACATGTCCTCGGCTTTGATCTTTCACTTGTTGACTTTGACTTTTTGCCTTTGACTTTTTGACTGGTTGACTTGACTTTGACTTTTCACGCTCTTTTAATTCCCGTGCTTGGTTTTGTCAGTTTTGGCTTCGTTTTTATCATTTTGTTGATATTTGTTACCTACACAATCATAAATTACAAAACACATAAATACAATGTATTTTTGGCATATTTTGGTCATTTTAGGCACGTTTTTATAGGTAAATGGTATATGTAATTAAGCACATACCAGATTTGATCACTAATCATCTTGATAAAAACAAGCTAAGTGTTTTGCATCTCAAGTAAATCATATCTCATAACAGGAAAGGATGCGTTTACGCAAAGTGACCTTTGACTTAGTTTGACCAATAAGGGAGTAATACCCGTTACGTGATTAGGAACAATGTAAATCCGGATTAAGGTCAAATGAATACTTTTGTTTGATGATATGTTAAAAGTAAGTTCATACTAGGTTTAGAAAGAAGTTTCGGCATTAGCTAAATTCGTTTAATAAAAGATTTGATTTGGCGTTTTGTTGAAAAACAACAGGATTCGTTTTTGCTACTCTAAGTCTAAACCTCATTTGGAGTGTTCTCAAATGCTCAAATATCATGTGCATACCTTTATTGAAGTTTCCACATGTGTCAGGTAACAATAAAACCGGAAAAAATAAATCTGTAAATGCAAGTGGCACGTTTGCCACATGCTGACGCGTGCCTAGCATGCCAGATGCATTAATTTGTTTTTACGGATTTTGGCTATCGTTTGTTATTTTATGTTTTACGAACGTTTATTTTTCATCTTTAAAAATTAAAGGAGATCTTAGTCAATGTTTGTAGAACAATCAAATAACATACATGGAAAGAGGAAGAGAGGTGGTTTTAGAGAGAGAGTGGTTGGATGAACACTTTAGAGAGAGAAAGAAACATAAGAGAGAACTTGTATTAAGTGTGTGAAATAATAAACAACCAACACCCTCTCCAAGGCATGGATATGGTATTATACCCTAAGTATGGCCGGCCATGGAGAGCTTGTGAGCTTTCCATGGGCCTTTTTGCCCAATTAGATTAATATCATTACATTTGACTAACTACGGGCTTTGACTAACTATTATTGGTAGTGACCGATACTTTTTGTGTTTCTAACAATCTCCCCCTAAGGGAGGTCACTCCAATTTACAAAGACTTAATCCTAGCATACTATGCTTTAACTTTAGTCTTGAGCTCGTAGTCTTTAACTTCAATCATTAGCTTGTGATATGTTGTAGTGATCATTGACTTTAGGCTTTGACTTGCATCTTTGACTTGAGAATATGATCTTGAGCACTTAGAAATCATCAGTCAAATACAATCTCCTTTATGATCATCTTGTGATCTTTTCCATCTTGTGCACTTGTGACCTTCGAACCGACATGCTCATATTGTTCTTAATATTAAAAGCGTGTGTAGCCATCTTTCTTTAAATTCTTTAACTTTAACACTTTGTCACTTTATGGCAGACGTACGGTATCAACTTAATACTTCGTCGCTTCAAGAAAGACATATGGTATCAGAGTAGAGGAAGTCTTGAAACATGTACTTGAGCTTTCATGATGTATTTATGAATGTCAATCGAGTATAAGCATGCGGCTATGCATCTGACTCGTCCTCGTCTAGCTGATGTCATTATCAAGAATACCTGCAGGTTTAGGTTAGTGATAATCAACAGATATAGACGAAAGTCTCTTTGTCACTTCATCGAATATGGTTTCACTAACCACGGTTCCCTGTTGATCAATGTAAATATTGTTTGTGATCAGATAGAATTCCAAAGAATCTTCTTGACAGGGTTTTGTAGCTGCACTAGCCGTTCTCATTACCGGAACGTCTCAAAGCAGACAACACGGGATGAGTGAACCAGTGATTTATTATTTCACCGATTGAAATAATAATTGATTTGAAAATCAATCGACGTGTCACTTGCTAAAGTGTTTTTGCAACACATCGAGAGTTTTAAGCATTTCAAAATTCATCAATCATCAATTCATATCTTGGAACAAGTTTGATTCATTTAGAATCGCACCATCGTTTCTTTCCAGTTGTCACAAGCTTGATTCGTATAGAATCGCACAAGTCACCTACCATGAGCTTGTTTAATGTTGGCTCAAGTAGGATTTCTATCTTCACTGTGAATACTTAAGTATCACTTGGATGTTCTGGAAAAATCACAAAGATAATGCGTTGGACTCTTTATATATTTCTTGTTATTCACATTGTGTGACTTAGCAAGCATAATTTTGACAAGTGTCCTAATGAGATTTATGGATGATCTCTTTTGGATCTAGACTCAATAGTGCACTTTGGTTTTAGTGATCGGAGGCTGAAGCAGACTGCCACCTTTTCAATACCAACTAACTCGGAGTGAGAAAGTTGATAGAAATGCATGTAATCTCCGTGAGAAATGAAACATAAATCTTTTGAGAGATTCTGAGTGGATAGGGAGGGTTGTGCATTGCATCATTGGGTCCATGATGTAAGTCTTCAATGTTAGCAATCATCTTTGTGATTCTTGACAGCAGATGTATTGACCCGGATTCTGCCTAAGTGTAAGGAGGGCTTCTTTCTTTTCACCCTTTATCTTAACTTTTCTTTTTAATTCTTTAACCCCTTCAGCGCTTACCGAGACTTCATAACAAGTACCTTGTTGGGTTTGTTCCAGTACTAGCTCCATCTCAATTGGCACTCTTCCCTTATTCTCACTTTTACTCCTTTTTTTCATACCTAAGGACTACTACACTATCTAGTGGAATATCCTTTGGTAGATCCCTCCAGTTCTGGCTGGATCATGGGAATGAATTCCTAA